>BSBK01004043.1:335000-487500 GCA_027943335.1 Chamaecyparis obtusa
CTGTATGCAAAGGTTAAAAAGTAAAATACATGTTAAAATTAGAAGAAAATTTGGAGTTACTGATTCACCCCTCCCCTCTCAGTAACTCGGTTAATTCCTGAATATTTCCAATAATTGGTATCAGAGCTGCATTGGTTCTCAAGACAAAGCTTAACTAGCTTGAGCAAAGATCTAGGACAATGGAGGTATTCAAACTGAACAAGGTGATTGAAAATGAAAAGCTAGATCTGGAAATGGCCATAGCTAAACTCAAAGAAGCAAAAGAACATCTTTCCCAATCCCTAAAGAGAAGGAAGGAACTTGCAAATTAGATGAATGATTAGAATTACATTGAAGAAAAGATTGAAGATCTTCTTCCCTCAAATAACTCAGATGAAGCAAACAATGCTATCAAAGAACTCCTAGAAAAGAATGGGTCTCTGCAGGAAGAAGTGAGAAAATTGAAAATAGAACAAGAACTACACTCTACAAGATTCTGTGAGATCTTGGAACAAAGAAACAAGTTGAAAGATGAATTAGATGAAAGAAACATTGAAGTCCAAAACAAAACCCTTCAGCTAGAAAATCTAATTGATTAGATCTCTCATGCAAATGAAGAAATAGAAAACACAAGAGAAGAACTAAGATCTGAAAAGGAAACCAATCTAAGATTGATGGATGACCTAAACGTTGAAAAACAAATCAATGAAGGAATGCTGAAAAGTTAAGAAGACTTGAATCAGCTGTATGAATGAAATCTTCATAGGCAAAAAGGAAAAGCAGGACTTGGATACAAAGAAGAAGGCGAATCCTCTAAGCAAGGTACTCAAAGAAATCAAAAACCTACTTGTAATCATTGTGGTAAAATAGGACATACTTCAAATAAATGTTGGAACAATGAAAAAGTAGAATTCAATGGAAAATGTTATAGCTGCAATCAACCTGGTCATAAAGCAAATGAATGCAGGGAAAAACCTAGATTCAGAGGTAATTGTCACAAGTGCAACAAACAAGGTCACAAGGCATCCGAGTGCAGATCCAAGACATTTAATCCAGCAGAACAAATTGTGAAAGCAATGTTTGGATGGGACTACAACACCTGGTGTAGATGTCATTACTATGGAGAATATGGACACATTGGCATGAATTGCATAAAACATCATCTAAGGAAAAGAGATACTACCATAAGATGTTTCAAATGCACTAAACTCAGTCACATAGCCAGAAACTGCATGAATGCTAGTGAAATTGAAGAAGGAAAGAAGAATGAAGCAACTAAGGTCAAGAAACAGGTGAGACAAAAATGGATTCCTAAAGCTACCGAGCAATCCAGTCCAAGTAATGGAATGGATGGCTCTACCGACTCAAACTAAATTTCCAAGGAAGCACTGGAACTGTATTCTCATAGATCAATCTCAAGCAGTTCCAGAACCGAAATTAAAAGAAAAGTCTAAATCAGCATGCAAGATGCAGTGAGATCACAGGAAGGTCGGTATAGTCTTCACCGAGCAAGGTCGGTACCTGTCTTTACCGAGCGAGGTCGGAGCAGTATGAATTCTCGAGTTCACCGAGCTGCGAAGTCTTTTCCGAGCAATTAATTCTTAGTGGGTGACAGTCTGTCAGAATTCCTACCCTAATTTGAAATGAGCATTAATGACAGAATTGTAAACAAAAAGCAAGTAATCAAACTCATTCTTCACCGCGAATCTTTAGCACTTTGAGAGCAGAAAATTTCAAGGGCAACCCAGCGATTCATACTTTTGCGAAAAAGAATTTTCTGTGAGCTACCATGGCATCATCCAGCACTTCAGCGAAGAAAGGATCTGATATGTTAGTCCAAGGGGAGTGGAAAGCACCAGAATTTAAGATCGTGCCCGCAATTGTAGCAGCCCTAGATCCGAATGGAGCTCAATCTCAGATTCCTCCTAAGGTACTGCTTATTAACGATATCCGCAATCATTTTAACTGTTCAACTCAAGAAATGGGAAATCTAGAACTAGACATTGTGCGTGAGGAACTATGTGTGGATGGTATTTTGAAACCCGAGCACAAACATCTGGAAGATAAGGGTTTAGTTCACATTGCACATCTTCCTCGAAACTTTCGAGAGAAATGGGTTAGGTACACTCTCAGCTGAGTACACGATGGCAAGATTTGGCTTGAGCAACCTATTGAGATCACAAAGAAAATGATTCAACAAATCACCGGTCTTCCCATGTTGAACAAAGCTAAAACTACCAAAACCCTAGGTCGGACGGAACTAGAGAAGAAAACCCTAGCTGAGTGGGATGGTAGAGGCATGAAAGTTAGCAGCATTACCGACGCCGAACTGAAGTTTGGTACACATATCATTGCCCACAAGATTTATAGTTCTAGTCGACAGAACAGTGTCTCCTGTGAAGCTGTTGACCTAGCATACAAAGTGGTCAAAAACAACTTGACATTTGACCTAGCAGACTTATTGTTGAAACAGTTCAACAAGAACATGGAAAGCATCAAAACTTCCAAAAACAATCCATGTAAGTTTGGATCCTTGTTAGTCTGTTTATTCTTCTATGTTCAGAAATTCTTCCCTTCTAAAGGAAAAGTTGTATGGAGAAAAGATGTGCCAGTACTTTATGAAATAAATGAATACATCGCAGAAATGGGTGAAAACTTTGAAAGCATCATGGATAACTATTTTGAGTCTTTCAAAGAGAAAATGAATGATAGATTCCGGATTCCACAGAAGTTGGTGGAAGATTACAAAGATAACATCTGTTTTATGGTAGATTGTGATAATGTGTATATTCAAGCAGTTAAACCAAGAACTGTATATGTAAAACCTCTTCCTTATGAGGTAAATATTGATGAAACCAAGAATATCATTGAAGCTCTTCTAAATCAGCCTGTCAATCCCAAAGCTCCATATTTTGGAACATATGATGAAGCTAAGGTGAGAATTGAACTAAGCATAAAGCTTCCACAGGCGGTAAACAAAGGAAAGAAGAGGATAGCCAAAATGCAAATGATAACCGAGGACAAAGAAGAAATAGATGAAAAAGAAGAGGAAAAGGATGAGAAAACAGAGGAACCAGAACCTGCAAAGAAGAAAGGAAAAGTTTTCATCACTAAGGCATCTATGCCTCCCACTGCTGTGTTTACAAGGAGAAATACAAAAGGCAAGGCAGACAAGGCAGAAAAGGTAGATACAGACATAGTATTCAAAAGGCCTCCTCTAACCCTTCAAGAAAAGCTCAAACTCTTTAGAGATGGATCAGGATCTGGAGTAAGTAACATAAAATCCTTGAAATATGAAACCAGATCGGAAGCAGAACAGAAGGAAATTGAAGATGCTGTTGTTGAGAAGATGGGACAGTGGAATTACTCTCCTGAAGAAATTACCCCACAGGTTCCAGCAGTTCTATTGAATCCAATAACAATGAGATGGAGCAATGCAAGGCAAACTGTGATAGACATATTTGATCAAAAACCTGAGACAGTTGATGCCGAGCTTGAATAATGATGAAGTAAAGAAGGCACTAAAAGAAAATGAAAATAAGATGACATTGAAGTTCAATACTTGTTTGATTTTGATCAACAATATTGAATCGGTTGTGAAGGCTGCAAAAGCCACATGGAAGAACATATACCACCTTCACCAACCGAGCATTGAAACTGTAATAATAAAAGATATTGAAGATGACAACGATGAACAAGAAGAAGACACCGAGGTAGATGATACTGTAAGGATAGCAGCAGAAGTCATTGCATCCCTTCCTACCTCTCCAGTGAAAATCTCTACATCCAGCCCACAGACACCTTCAAGCATGGTTGTGACAACTTCTACATTTGTCCAATCATCCCTAGCAACATCAGAGGCAGCTACCATTTCTTCTACCGAGCTGCAGTCTCCTGTACCAGTAAGTTTTCCAGCTTTTGAATCTTCAAGTGTAAATATTTTAAGTTCTCCAGTAGAAAGTATGCCAGTATCAATAGCCAGCCCTACTTTATCTACTGTCACTACTAAAAAAGCATTAAGTACAGTTAAGCCTAAAGCTCTACCGAGTATAAAATTTTTGGGTAAAAATATAGTTGAGGATATAGACCTAGATGAAGAGATAGAGATTCCTACATTAGATTTTGCAAATCTCTCAGCAGACCAGATGCAGAATATAGGTGAGATCCTCCAAAGGAAAGCAAAACAAAAGAAGCTTAAAGAGGAGAGAGACAAGGAGTATCAAATCATCAAGGATGCTAAGGACATTTTGTCTGATGCATTAGGCATTAAAGTAGACTCCTCCCAGCATGTTTTGTTACAATTAGCAGAAGCAGTTGAGAAATACAATGAGGACTCATCTGGGACAGAAAAGTTAGTTGAAAGAGCCAAGAAGAGATTCAACAATAAAGTGTTTGAGCACATTGCTCAGCACATAGCTATTAACCAAGTGGAATTGTCTTCAGTTTTGTCTAACATAGAGTCTATTTATTCGAATGCTACCTCTCTTTTGGCCAGACTATGCAATTTTGCCGAGTTCACAAAGGATGTTAAAGATAAAATGAATAAAATGGATGAGGATATGAAGATTAGCATACAGAAGCTGCAACTTGAACCAAGTTCAAGCTCTGCTCATCACATGATAATTTCACACCTATCTAATATGCAGTCTGATCTACTGAAAGAAAACTCAAGGATCCGGTCCACACTGCTAGACATCCAACACATGATCCTTCCCATCATGAATACAATGTATAAGCACATTGAACATTCCAGAACATTGATTCATGACAATCAGTTCTCTATAGCAGATCACATGATTGAACTCTCTGCAGAAGTCCAAATTGCTATACAAACATGTAAAATCCTGCAAGAAAGTTGGGACAGAACCCTGGCACTAATAATGAAGGTACATTCTGATTTCTTATCAAATTTTGGATTCTCTCTGTAAATAACTTGTATATGCACCTTTGGCATTATCGTCAAAAAGGGGGAGATATGTATAGAAGGAGAGATATGTATACAGTTATAGATTTGTATAAGGAACAGTTAGCACATTGAAAAGGGGAGACAATGTATAAAGCGATATAACAAAGACAAAATTTTGAAAAATCAAAATAAAACTCAGCATGATTCGTGTATATAAAATTTTGGCCAATAAGTGTTTTTGTCACTAATGCCAAAGGGGGAGATTGTTGGCATTAAGCAGAATTGCCACTAGTGACAACACTTATTTGCATTCTGGATATAAACCGAGCAGACAGTGCAAACCGAGCAGACAGTGCAAACCGAGCAGACAGTGCAAACTGAGCAGACAGTGCAAACTGAGCAGGCAGTGGAAACCGAGCAAGTTAGTACAAACCGATCAGGACAATGTAAACCGAGTAACATCTTGTCTACCGAGTCACCAATACTTACCGAGTTCAATACCTACCGAGTGATCAGTATGAACCGTGCCTTCACTTCTACCGAGTGCATGACGATGCTGAGTAATGCAGTGGACGCCGAGTATCAGAAAGTCACCGAGTCAGTTTGAAGGAACCGAGTAACTACTTGGGCCGACTTAGTAGCACTTATGTTTATTTGTCAAGCCGACTATGTAATTGTAATTGTAATTAATTGTTTAAGACATGTATATAAGCAATGTTGTAAAAAGAAAATAAATGAATATATAATCATATGTGAAAGAAAAAGAAAGGCAGAGATAAGCGAATTGCAGAAGGCTTCAGAAGTATAAGGTATAGCAAAGACAAATTCATCACAGAAGGTGATCAGTACATCAGAGAATCTCAATCAGCAATCCAGTTGCAAAGCAGAGATCTACTGTTTCATTCTAACAGGTGAATCAATACTAAATCCTTTAACCGGGTAGACTTAACAGTCTTTGTATAAATCTCTTTACCGAGTGCATACTTCACTGTATGTTTGTAAATCCTTTAACAGGGTGGATTTAGCAATCCTTATTGCTCCTAACAGGGCAGATCATCAGAAGTGATCAAATTGTAAGCCTTAACCGGCCAACTTATTCTGCAGCACTAAAGCTTTGTGGGTTTCATCCCCACCCCAGTTTTACTTTCTTTTGGAAGGTTTCTGGGTAACCAAATCTATGTGTCATTATTGTGAATGCTTTCAAGTTTCATGCTTTCTATATGCAAAGGTTAAAAAGTAAAATACATGTTAAAATTAGAAGAAAATTTGGAGTTACTGATTCACCCCTCCCCTCTCAGTAACTCGGTTAATTCCTGAATATTTCCAACATATATATATACACATATATAGATATATATATATGTATATGTATATGTATATATATATATATGTATATGTATATATACATATACATATTTATATAGGTATATATGTATATGTATGTATGTATATATATATATATATATATATATATATATATATATATATATATATATATATATATATATATATATATATATATATATATATATGTATGTATGTATGTATATATATATGTATATATACATATACATATATACATACATATACATATACATATATATACATGTATATATATATACATATATATATATGTATATATGTATATGTATATATACATATGTATATATGTATATGTATATATATATATGTATATATATGTATATATGTATATGTCTATATACATATATATATATATATATATATATACATATATATATATATATATATATGTATATATCTATATATATATATATATGTATATGTATATATATATATATATTATTGTTATTATGGTTTTTTTAAATGTGTGTATATATATATATATATATATATATATATATATATATATATATATATTACTATATATATTACTATATTACTATATACTATATAAAATATTTTATTAACCTACAAATTTAAATAAAAAAATTTAAACAAAAAATTGGGGGAGGGCCGAACCCTACTCCACCCCCCCCCTCCTTTCCTTTCCTCACGACAGTGGTTCGCAACATAGCACCTGCGTGTTGCTGCATTGCAGCACCATCTGTGGTGCTACAAAGTAGCACCCACATAGTGTTGCGTTGTAGCACCAACACCCCCCCCCCCCCCACCTTATGCAAAGCACACAACTCGGGATAGGGCCGAGGTCGACTATGGATGCCGGCTCTATTCCGGTCTAGGGAACACAAAAAAAATATAAAACCCTAGTTATTAAAAAAAAAAATATTATAAAAAAAAAACACAAAGAAAGATCATATTTTTAAATTTAAAAGCTAAATCTATAGCATCCAACTAAAAGAAGTAAAATGGAAAAAAAGATTACCCAGATCTTGAAATCTATAGAAAGAGATAAGCCTATGAATTTAAAAGAAAACCCTATGTTCTGTATTCAATTTCTCAAATGAAATTAAGTGTGAATATGCACACCATGTGTGTGCATATTCACACATGTTCTCATATGAGAACACCAAAAGAAATCTCTCCAATATTCATCTTCCTCCCTCAAACCTACAAGGAAACAAATGAGAGATTAGGGTTTCCTTTAGTATGTATATTATGGCTCCAACCCTAATTTTGAATTAGGGTTTGGAGTGCCATTTATTTTATGCAATTTATTCTTTCTTTTAAAGGTGTTAGTGAAAAGCATAATTTATATTTGCTTAACATGATTAAATTAACTTGGTAAGAATGCAAATTTTCTTTTATTAGTTAGTGTTTTTCTTAAAGATTTATATTGAATTTTAAAGCCAAATCAAACTCAAATGTGTTAGTATTAGGAGAATTATATAGATGAATTTAATTTTTCCTTTTGAAATGATTCGTTATTGTTGTCATTAATAATACGTAAATGACATTTATTTTCTTTAGTAAAATTTAAATTAAAAGTATATTCAATTTTAAAGTTTATAATTTTATGAATGGGGTGATAGATATTAGATTCATATAATACAAAAAGGGCTATATAAATAGGAATTTTAATTAATAATGATTTAAAATTTTGGGATTATTTTCTCTTAATAAATCTAAACTCTTTTTAACAGAATACTATTATGGGTACACTATAGAGTTTAATTTATTTACTTGTATCCATTTCTATCTATTTAAGATATTTGGGCTAAGTCATTATTTGGACTTAAATAATTAAATGATAAAAGGAAAATTAATGTGAAGTTGGACTTTAAAGTATAATGTGAACTTAACTTTGATAATATTATTGTAATTTAATATTTTAAATTTATATGAAAATCAAGTGATGATTAAAAGTAAATTAGTGTATTAGCTGAGAATTATATTTTAAATGTTTTATAACTCAAACATTTCCTTTATTTGATTAATTTTTATTCCTTTAAGATTCTTAGGGCTTAACCATATTAACCTTAAAACTAACTTGGGATATTTAGGGAGATGTTTCCCTTTATTATATCCTTCCCCATGTCACCTAATGTCTTTCGTCATGTAGGGGATGAAGGCACACTAGGGCATGTCTTGTGTTCCCTTATGTGACGTTGGGTGACTAGCCCATGTGAGCTATCATTCTCGAAGCTTCACATCGATGGGCTATTTGGGTAATCTAGTTGTCGTAATGTGTTTGTTCAATGTTTCAAAAAAAAATTGTTGTTTTGTTTTGTCTATAATTTTTGGGTATTATAGGTATATTGTTTTCTATATGTAGGTGAATCAAAGCTTTCAATTCAATGGGGAATAAAAGGAACAAAACAAGAAAATATGATTGAATAAGAGGTGACAAAATAAAAGATCATCCAAAATGTAATGAAGATCAACATGTTAAAGTTAAGGAAGAACCTATTGATATTCAAGAAGATGCAATTCAAGTAGGGGAACAAATTGGTAGTTCTCAATGTGGAAACATATCATTTGACATGGGAAATTTTATGGAGATGAATGAAGATACACATTTCAGTCAAGTTTCATCTGAACACATGGTATCTGAAATCACAATTAAATTGCATTGTAAAAAAAATTGGGATGAATATTTTGAAAATAAAATCATGTTTCGAAGAACACAATTATTTACCAAGTTATTCATGAAAAGAGAGATGACTCCTATTTTGGATTTATCGGGTGTTGATAATAGGAAAAAAATTATGGATAATGTTAATCAAATAATAGTTGAAAATTTTCAAGATGCATTGAGAAACATTAATAACACAACTCAAAAAGTTTATTTAAGTGATGCATGTAGAAATTTGATTTAAGTGATGCATGTAGAGTGTTGATAACTACAATATCTAGTAGGAAGTTGACACGAAGAAAATAATTTTTTGCAATTTCAAATTTAATGCAAGTATCTAGAAGAACTGTTCAAATATATATCAAGAGGAGAAATATGTTAGATGAAAAAAATGAAAAAAAAATTTCTGTAAATATTTGTAGACTTCCTCAAAAAGACAAAATTTCTAAAGATGTAAAAAGAAAGGTCTTTAAATATTGGACTACTTTCTCCTGTGTTTCTTCCAATAGAAGTGATACTAGTATAGATAAAAGATGAAGAGACAGGTATGAAATATGAACATCCAAAGCATTTTATAGATATAACACAAAGTAAACTTTTTCAAGAATTCACAAAAGAGCTTTCAAATGTGAAAATATGTCAAAGAATTTTTGAGAGGTTGCATCCTTTCTTTGTATGCATAAATAAGTTACATGAAACTTGTTGTCGAAATCATGTTGAATATCATCTGTACTTGCAATCATATAAAAAATTTATGGTAGTACTTAATCCAGATATGGTTATCCCTAGAATCACAACACAATTTGTGAAGTCTATTATATGTCATAAATTAGAATATTAAGATGAGTTCAAACTACAATGTATATAAAATGTATGTAATTATTGTGGAGATTTGGATGAATTTCCACTACAAATTGAGAATATTAATCTATTTCAACATCATTTTTGTTGAAGATATTTGAATATGAGACATACCAAACTAAGACAGGAGATGTTCATCCAAAAAAAAATGCATTTAAGGAGAGTGAATTTCCCTACCTCGAGGTTTTTACTAGATTTTGTACTATGATATATCCACATATCCAAAATTTTCATGGTGCACGATGGAAAGCTAAAATGTTTCATGATTCTAAAAATTATTTTCCACTTGGTTGTATTCTTTCATTTGTAGATTTTTTTGAGAACTATACATTTTCCCCTCAATCTGAGCCTCAAGGTGAATATTATCATTTTGAACAAGTTGTGATATTTGTGCAAGTGATCTATAGACACACATAATTTAATTTGGATGGGAACAAAATAATTGATCAAAACAAATGCATTATCATCAAGGAGGCTCATTTCTATATCACCGATGATAGAGTTCATGATAGGAGCTATGTGGCTCATTATTTTGCAATATTTTTTGAAGATCTTGCGAATCATGGGATAAAGGACTCACAACATTGGATTTGGTTTGATGGTTGTGTAGGTAAGTACACATATTTCAATTCATTTTCATTCTTATTTTTAAGTTATTAAATTTACATTCTTATCTTTAAAGTTATTTAACTTCAATCTGATAAATGTTGTATTTAATGATCTTACAGATGTATGTGTACAACTTTATTGAGTAGGAAAATTTAAATCGGCAAAAGCCCTTAATTTCCTAAGCATGCAATGTGCTAGATGCAATGTTTTGTTTATGTGAAACTTATTTTAAAGTGGACAAGGAAAAAGGGAGCACGATGGAGCATGAGTATATATGTAAAGCACGCACTTTGCCAACATGAACTTGCAGGTACATACAAATGATGTTCAATTAATATAATGTTAAAAGAAGCATCTAGATATAGATTTTCTTTAAACTAATAGTTCATAAAAGTATAGGTAATATGATAGAGAATGCAAAGAAAACTATTGAATGATGCCAAGGTCATTTTTCTAGTCGAGACACCCAATACAACAAATGTTATTTTTGTGAAGTGAAACGTCAAATATTTTATTCAAATTCTTAAATAAAATTTTCAATCATGTACTTTTCACTTTTATTACATAATTTTTTATCTAAAAATGTGAAAATTCTATTTCATATTTGTAACAAATATAGATTGATCCAATCCTTACAATTGTCAAAGAATTGGTGGTATTATAAGTTTAGATCACTTAAGACACACTTTATGGTATTAATCAGTCATAATGGTTTTTAATGTGTCAAAAGGGGCTGTAATGGGTCTTAATGGGTCCTAAGGGGTCCAAAGATCCCTTACAATCCATTATGAACCATTAAGACACATTAGAACCATAAAGTGTATCTTAAGAAGTCATGGGAGCCCTTAGAACAGATTATGATCTCTTCGAGATCACTTTATGGTTATAATGTGTTGAAAGGGGTAATAATGGGTTTTAATGGGTCCTAATACCCCTTAAGACCAATTAAAACCCCTTATGATCCATTAAGACACATTAGAACTATAAGGTGTGTTTTAAGGTGTCAAAAATCCCCTTAGAACACATGTTGACCCCTTAAGACACTCCTTATGGTTCTAATGTGTCTTTATGGGTCATCATGGGTCCTAAAGAGATATTAGACCTGTTAGCACCCTAAAACAATTTCATGGCTTTAGCCCTTCTCTTCTAGTCTCTGCAGTTGTTTTTAGGTCTCTGGCATAAACCCCTAGTTGAAATTTTTGAAAAACTAGTCGTTACTTTGAAAACCCTTTGTTTTGCCCAGGCCCTATTCTAATTTCAAGTTACTTTTTGGGCCACTTAAAACCTTTTAGCACATGTGCCTTATTGTTTTATCACCTTGCCGGGTTGGCTGTTAATTTTTCCTAAGTTTTTACCCCCGGCGGCCTTTAATTTTTCCTATAGTCCCTAGCGCCTAATTTTTCCCTAAAGCCTAAGTCCTGTGCTTTAATATTTCCTATGTTTCAGCTTAATATTTCTCTGGGCCCAGCTCTCTGACACCATCTTCATCTAACGGTTGTTGCAAAAGTGAAAAGGTTTTGTCAGAGGCTTGCACTTTTACGACAGCTGTTCATTCTCCTTTATGATAGAGCTTCTCAAACAGGTGGGTCCGTTGACATGTATGCACAAATGGCAGCTCCTCATAGGTCCATGTATTAATATGTTGCCAGTTGTTAGTGGGACCTAGTTTCTGGATGTGTCAGAGGGTCCTGACATTGTCAAAAAATCAACGATGGGTGCATGATCTTATGGGATCTGTCAGAGGTTTAAGATCATGCGCTGACCGTCGATTCTACCTTTTTTAGAGGGGATAAAGTGCGGTGGGTCCACATGCCAGGTGTGTTGATTTGGCAATATTTGATTGGTCCACCTAGTAATGACTAGATATGCTGTCAGTGGGGCTAGGTTTTTTGAGGTTCAGTGGGTTCTGACACTTGCAGAGCATTGACGGTCGGCGTGTAATCTGATGGGTTTTTTTTGACACATGTGAACTTAAGACAACTGTTGATCTCTTTCAATGTCAAAGGGTTGTCAGGGCAGGGTAAGATTCTTCATCTAACAGTTGTCTTATGATCTGGAGGAATCTTGAAAGTCTATGCAAAGATGAGACAACCGTCGATTTTCTTGATGCAGGCCCAGTAAAATTTCTCTATCTTTTTGGTGGTTTGGATAAGTATTTAGCAGTCCTGATAAATGTTCGAAGGTTTCTCTTATTCATGTGGAAAGGTGGTGGTACTCTAAATGTCTTGGTGATTTGGTGAACAAGCGTTTGCATTGTCGCTAAATGAATTGGTAGAGATAAAGGTATTCTACAAACTCACGAAAAGGTCTTCAGTCACCAGTTCGCTAAAAGGGACCGACGTTAAATATTTTCCTTTGTTAGCTAAGTCATAGGGTTGAGCTCGGGTTAAGCTTTTCATTGCATGAATAAGAAATGCCTTATCGCATAGTCTCTAGAAGTAAACCCAGGGATATCTATTGAGTTAAGACAAAAGGCCCGCGAAAAGAAAAGATCTGACGATCATGACTTAAAGTTGATTGAGATTTAAATGTGAACCATTGATTTGCTACTAGCACTATGAAATTGACCGTTTCATTTCAAATTCAAATTTGTGAAGGGTTTCATGTCACCAAAAGGACCAGAATTGAATGCTTTCATAGCCGAATTTGATTTTTTTGGTGGCACTTGAGGCATGTTGCAGGTGGCTGAACGGGTTGACATTTGGGCATTTTTGTGATTCTTAGTACCTTCTAAGTGAAATCATCATGATTGAGGATCACTCTGAGATCTATCTTCTACTATTTGCCTCAGTTTCTTCCCCTGTAATAAATTTTTGTGACCATTTCCAATTGGTCTGGTGGGTTAAACCCTAACCCTAGTCATCTGTAGCTTGTTGTATCCTCTTTGAGGATTCCAAGATGACTAGGGGGTATATATGGTTGTATTTTTGACTTAGTGAGGGTTCCAAAACTTTCTTTTTGGTCCTTGGTTATTGTTGATGGTATTATACTGAGCAAGGAGAGCCTGGATTTTGGGTCTATTTCTTTAGCATTTTGTTGTTTGATAATGTATTGATTTTGCAAGTCTTAATGAGAATATAGTTGAATTCCAATCTCATAGTGGTGTATGTCTTCTTGTTTTGTTCTTGAGCTCATATATGTTAATTTCACAAAGTGGGTTAGCATATGGTAAACAAAGAGTATTTTGAAATTATCTTTAAGTTCCTAAGAAAGTTAGGATTAAATTCTTTGAGGTAGTTTTAGTGAGTTCATGGCTAGATAGGGATTTGATGTCCTGGTATGTGAGGGAGAGAGATAATAGGAAAAACACTTATCTTGAATTCAAGTGTGTTTGAGTTAGGGTTTTCTATTGATATATGTTGTTGACTGACTCTATGCCCTAGTTAAGGCACTGGTCCATTCTCTGGAGGCAGTCCATCATCATCAATCATACACACAAATTAAATGATAAAATCTTTCAATCAGTTAGTAAAGGACATAGTTTTATATTATTTTGAGACTCCTTTGGAGAAGTGAGTCAAGGGTACACCCACTTGAGCATTAATGCTCAAAGTGTAGGAGGATCTCATTGTTGATCCTTTTTAATTGGCCCTCTTCCTTGTAGACTTTGGAGTGGTGATAGAGTCAAGGTTATATTAAAGTTATCCATTAAAGTATAAATCTACAAGTTGAAGATCAAAGGGAACTACCAACAAAATGGTGACTCTATTGGGGAGAGTCTAGAGATAAAGGTTTTCAAAAGTGCACTCTTGTTTTCCTGTTGTATTCAGTAAAAGATTTCCCACTTTGGTGGGTGGTGACTCAAAAGGTTAGAACCAGTGTTATAGACTGTGAAAGATGGACAAAAGGAGGAATACTAGGTCCTTTGTCAGAAAAAATTTGGAGGTCACTCTGGAGCAATTTCCTAGATAGGAAAAGAAGAATTGGATTAGAAGAAATGGTGAGTCTACTAGTGCTCCCATAAGAGAACAAAGAAATACTAGAGGTAGAGCACCACATGTCTCCTCAAGTGAGGAAGGTTCACAAGACAAAGTTTCTAGATCAGATGGTGGTCGCTCTGAAGATAAATTTGATGATACTCGAGAGGCTATATTTCAAGACAAGGGTTCATTGCTAATTTTTCCCTAAAGCATAAGTCTTGAACTCTAATATTTCCTATGTTTCGGCTTAATATTTCTCTGGGCCCGACTCTTTGACACCATCTTCATCCGACGGTTGTTGTAAAAGTGCAAAGGTTTTGTCAGAGGCTTGCACTTTTGTGACGGCCATTGATTCTCCTTTATGATAGAGCTTCTCAAATAGGTGGGTCCATTGACACGTATGCACAAATGGCAGCTTCTCATTGGTCCATGTATTAATACATTGGCAGTTGTCAGTGGGACCTAGTTTTTGGATGCATCAGAGGGTCCTGACATTGTCAGAAAATCAATGATGGGTGCATGATCTTATGGGATCTGTCAGAGGTTTAAGATCATGCACCGACCGACCAAAATGGTAGGTGTGCTAATTTGGTGGTATTTTATGGTTCCACATAGTAATGACTAGATATGCTATCAGTGGGGCTAGGTTTTTTGAGGTTCAGTGGGTTCTGACACTTGCAGACCATCGACGATTGGTGTGTAATTTGATGGGTTTTTTCTAACACATGTGAACTTAAGACAGTCGTTGATCTCTTCCGGTGTCAAAGGGTTGTCAGGGCAGGGTAAGATTCTTCATCTAATAGTTGTCTTATGATCTAGAGGAATCTTGGAAGTCTATGCGAAGATGAGGCAACCGTCACTTTTCTTGATGTGGGCCCAGTAAAATTTCTTAGTCTTTTTGGCAGTTTGGATAAGTATTTAGTGGTCATGATAAATGTTTGAAGGTTTCACTCATTTGTGTGGAAAGGTGGCGGTACTCTAAATGTCTTGGTGATTTGGTGAACAAGCATTCACATTGTCCCTAAATGAATTGGCGGAGATAAAGGTATTTTGCGAACTAATGAAAAGGTCTTCAGTCACCAGTTTGCTAAAAGGGACCAAGGTTAAATATTTTCCTTTGTTCGCTAAGTCGCATGGTTGAGCTTGGGTTAAGTTTTTCATTGTGCGAATAAGAAATGCCTTATCACATAGTCGCTAGGAGTAAACCTAGGGATATCTATTGAGTTAAGACAAAAGGCCCGCGAAAAGAAAAGATTTGACGGTCAGGACTTAAAGTTGATCAAGATTCAAATGTTGATTGTTGCTTTGCTGTTGGCACTATGAAATTGACCGTTTGATTTCAAATTCAAATTTGTGAAGGGTTTCCTGTGACCAAAAGGACCAGAATTAAATTCTTTCATGACTAGATTTGATTTTTTTGGTGGTGCTATCTATTGTAGTGTGGTCCAAGGTGTTCCATGATCATTTGCGGGGGTCTATACTATGTTTTTTGTGTTCGAGGCATGTTACAGGTTGCTGAAAAGGTTGACATTTAGGCATTTTTGTGATTCTCAATACCTTCTTAGTGAAATCATCATGATTGAGGATCACTCCAGGATTTGTCTTCTCCTGGTTGCCTAGGTGTCTTCCCTTGTAATAAATTTTTGTGACCATTTCCAATTGGTCTGGTGGGTGAAACCCTAACCCTAGTCATTCGTAGCTTTTTGCATCCCCTTTAAGGATTCCAAGATGACTAGGGGTTATACATGGTTGTATTTTTGACTTAGTGAGGGTTCCAAAACTTTCTTTTTGGTCCCTTGTTGTTGTTGATGGTATTATACTGAGCAAGGAGAGCCTGGATTTTGGGTCTATTTCTTTTACATTTTTTTGTTTGATAATGTATTGATTCTACAAGTCTTAATGAGAATATAGTTGAATTCCAATCTCATAGTGGTGTATGTCTTCTTGTTTTGTTCTTGAGCTCATATATGTTAATTTCACAAAGTAGGTTAGCATATGGTAAACAAAGAGTATTTTGAAATTATCTTTAAGTTCCTAAGAAAGTTAGGATTAAAGTCTTTGAGGTAGTTTCTGTGAGTTCATGGCTAGATAAGGATTTGATGTCTTGGTATGTGAGGGAGAGGGATAATAGGAAAAGCACTTATCTTGAATTCAAGTGTGTTTGAGTTAGGGTTTTCTATTGATATATGTTGTTGAGTGACTCTGTGCCCTAGTTAAGGCACTGGTCCATTCTCTAGAGGCAGTCCATCATCATCAATCATACACACAAATTAAATGATAAAATCTTTCAATTAGTTAGTAAAGGACATAGTTGTATATTGTTTTGAGACTCCTTTGGAGAAGTGACTCAAGGGTACACCCGCCTGAGCATTAAGGCTCAAAGTGTAGGAGGATCTCATTGTTGATCCTTGTTAATTGGCCCTCTTCCTTGTAGAATTTGGAGTGGTTATAGAGTCAAGGTTATATTAAAGTTATCCATCAAAGTATAAATCCACAAGTTGAAGATCAAAGGGAACTACCAACAAAATGGTGACTCTACTAGGGAGAGTCTAGAGATAAAGGTTTTCAATGTGCACTCTTGTTTTCCTATTGTATTTAGTAAAATATTTTCCACTTTGGTAGGTGGTGACTCATAAGGTTAGAACCAGTGTTATAGACTGTGAAAGATGGACAAAAGGAGGAATACTAGGTCCTTTGTCAGAAAAAATCTTGAGGTCACTCTAGAGCAATTGCCTAGATAGGAAAAGAAGAATTGGATCAAAAGAAATGGTGAGTCTACTAGTGCTCCCATAAGAGAACAAAGAAATACTAGAGGTAGAGCACCACATGTCTCCTCAAGTGAGGAAGGTTCACAAGAAAGAGTTTCTAGATTAGATGGTGGTCACTCTGAAGATAAATTTTATGATACCCCAGAGGCTGTATTTCAAGACAAGGGTTCATTTCCTATAGGTCAGGATGAACAAACCAGAGAGATGGGTTTTGAGATTTATTTAGATCTTGATGAAGACCATTTCAGAAGGGAGCTCATAAGACCAAGGCAAGTCCATTTCCCATATCAAAATCTCACTGATATGGATGT
The DNA here is from genome assembly GCA_027943335.1 of Chamaecyparis obtusa. Classification (NCBI taxonomy): domain Eukaryota; kingdom Viridiplantae; phylum Streptophyta; class Pinopsida; order Cupressales; family Cupressaceae; genus Chamaecyparis; species Chamaecyparis obtusa. Next base: position 352,370 of record BSBK01004043.1, read on the forward strand.
GTCATCAAGCTCTGTAGACAACATGTAGATCCACATGACCAAAATGCACTTAGGTTATAGTTGGTAGAGTAGGATGCCATACATAAGAGGTTACAAGAGGAGAGAGAGGTTGAAAAAGTGAATGCTCTAATAGAAAGATAGTCTCTCCTTAGAAAGATTAATGAAATGAAGGAGAGAAACAAGATGCTTGCTTCTGCTCCCAGGGTGTTGTAGCATCATGTTTTTGGTGATCTTGAATCTCTAAGAAGTGAGCAGGAATGCTTGCTACAAGATCATGAATTTGATGAAGAAGGCCCTATGATTAGACAAGTGAAAAGTTATGCTCCTTTGCCTAAGGGTGGGAATTGACATGAGATCACTAGGCCTACTGTAATTATTAATGAAAAAGGAAAGTAGAAGATGGTGGGTGTCCAAATAAGAAAACCAGTGACAATACCAGGGATCACACCACCTAAATCAAATAGGGAGATAGAGATGGAAAGAAAAAGAAGAGAGGATGAAGCTCTTGCTCAAGAGTTGGAAAGAGATAAAGTTGATGCTGCTATTGTAGAGAAAAGAAGAAAGATCTAGTTCTTAAGGGCTTCATTAGCTAATTTTCATGGCCCTTCTACTACTGAACTAGGTATCCCATCTATGAACACTACTATTCCACTTAGCAATGCTACTACTAGTAATCTAATTCCTAATGTATCTACCAAATCATTTGTTGATCCTAATAGATAGTCAAATGTGCAAGTGGGTGGGAATGTAGATAAAAATAATAATTCTAGTGGGAACACTAGTTTAGGATTTCAAAGAAGACCTATGCAACTAGAAGGCTATAGGAAAATTAGTTTTGATGGGATACCAGGCTACCCGAATGCTTTTCCAAATGATATAAGAGATAAGGTACCTTAGTTTGCTGGTAATAATGCTATTAGTTGTGAGGAGCATCTTAGGCTTTTTTTTGACATGCTTAATGATTATGAGGTAGAGCATGAGGATGTAGTCATGAAATTATTTGTTCAATCTCTAATGGAGGATGCTAGAGATTGGTTTAAGAGACTTCCTGATAAATGTATTGATACTTGGGATTCCTTTGAGAGATGTTTTAAAGAATAGTATGGTGATAGGTCTAATGCTAGTTTCATATTGAATGAATTTAATACCATAAGGAAAAATTAGAATGAGTTTGCAGTTGAATTCAACATGAGATTTCAGAAGGGTATGCATAAGTTATTCCAAGTTATGTGGTTAGATGACAATGTCTATCTAACTACATACTTCAATGCATTTGATGGGAAGATGGGATACTTGTTGAGGGACAAAGAACCAAGAACTCTTAGAGATTCTTTTAGGATTGCTATCAATATTGAGAACAATATGAAAATATCAGGGAAGTTGGGTGGGAAGAGAGATGACCCTAAGTTGTTTGGGGACAAAAAATACAAAAAAGAAAATGATAGGAATGTTGGAACTAAGAGGCAAAAGGAAGATAAATTGGATAAGTTGCTCAATGCATTGAAGGATTTGAAGGCACCTACAAATAGGAACATTAGTGCTCCTACCAATGAAAGGCCTTAGTTCAACAACAATTTCAATAAGCAAAATAGATTGCAGAACTACCCCTACAACACCCAATGGAAGGATGGCAAGCATGTTGTCCCTGCTGCAAGAGGAAATAATGATAGAGGTGTCCCAGACCCTCTACAAAAAACTTCAGTAAAAGTCATGAAGAACATACCTTGGTGTGTTGCATGCCTATCCCCTCATTCTGTAGAGCATTGTGTGGTTGCACATTCTATGGCTACAAATCAAGATTGTGGCAGTGAGGAGATAGATCAAGAAGAAGATCAAGATGATGTTGGATGCAACATGGATACTTCATATCTAGGATATGAAGATGATTCTGATTTTGATGAAGAAGCAGATGTAAATGTGAAGAGATACAATTAGGCCCTTTTTCATCAAGAGGTTTTTTCTGATAGTGAAGACATTGATAAGAAGACATGTAACATGAACTCTTCTTCTAAACTAGTAAATTTAAGAAGACCTTCTAGAGAAGAGATGGATAGGATTAGTGTAGAAATGATTGCCCAAGTGCAAACTAGAGGCATGGTAGCAAGGAATACAAATGAGAAAGCTGCATGAATGTTTATAAAGAGTACCAACTCTAGAGAGCCTAATGAGAACAAATCAAAAGGTGATCACATGGTGAAATTCAAGAATGTAAAAGGTAAGAATTGTGAGCCTAAGGGAGTTGGAGTTGAAAGATTTTCTAGTGAGATTGAGAAGCTAGTTAACACAATGGCTAAGATCGAAAAAATGAGGGTGGCCAATACACCTAATGTATCAAACAAACAAAAGGACATTAAGGTAGTGCAGATTGAGATTCCTTCCTATGCTCTTGTTGATATGTTATCTATTTTATCCCAAATTATAGTCAAGGTTCCATTGTCAGAATTGTTGAGAATCCCTGAACATAAAGACAGAGCTATTGCATGGGTAGATAATGTTCATAACAATGATGTTGCATGCAATGAATCTCAAGCTAAGACTTTGAAAGGTGTTGCTGCTTAGGGAATTGTATCTCAAATTCCTCCTATCTGTTTGGATAGTTTTGTCAATGCTAGTCTTGAAAACATTGATCCATTCTTTTTAAGTGTCCTTTTGAATGGAATGAAATTGAGAAATTGTATGATTGATAGTGGTGCCTCTAATACTATTATGCCTTTTAAGATTATGGAAAAGTTGGGCCTTAAAGTTGATACAGTTCAAGGAAGATTTTGTGTAATGGATTAGAGGGAGGTACCAGTCATTGGGACGATCAATGCAATGCCATATACACTGGCAACATATCTAGAGAAAGAGTTAACAATGAGTGTTTTGGTGGTGGACATCCCTCCTCTTTATGGGATGCTACTATCTAGAAGGTGGAGTGCTACCATGGGTGGAAGTTTATAGTGTGATCTGTCCTATGCCACTTTCAAGATTGATGATCAGTTTGTCAAGATTGAGTGAGAACCAAGAGTATGCCACATGATTGAGAGAAGCATTGATAATGAAACTACATGTTTTATGGATACTGATATTAATGCTTTTAGGGAAGAGATTCCTATACTTGAGAGGGAACCTATTTTGTCACCTATCTCTATTGAGGTAAGTGTTAATTCTATGAAGGGTGATTTGTGGGCAATGTACTTTGATGGTGCAAGTTGCAAGGATGGAGCAGGAGTAGGTATTTTACTTATTTCTACTGATGGAAACACCTAAAAAATTTCTTTCACATTGAATTTCTTTTGTACCAACAATATAGAAAAATATGAGGCATTGTTGTTAGGACTGAGGTTGGCACAAAAACATGGTATTAAGTGTTTAAGTGTTGTTGGTGATTCTGAGTTGGTCATGTCCCAAGTCAGGTGAGTATATGCTTCCAAGAATAAAAAGTTAAAACAATATAGGAATGCAGTTTGGGATTTGATTAAACATTTTGATGCCTTCAATATTGAGTGGAAGGATAGAAGTAATAATAAGATGGCTGACTTGTTAGCCAATATAGCAATCAATCCCAGTGATATTACTTTTGCTGGTGTCTCTAAAGTTGAAGTTCAGACTAGGCCTAGTGTACCAGACAATATTGAAAATTGGCAAGTTTTTGATGATGATAATGATATCTTGAAGTTTATGAGTTGTGAACATTAGTATTATGGTCAGGAATTTGATTGTTCAGCCTTCATTGAGTCAGTAGAAGGGAAGGAGGTTGTCTTTGGAAATGAAGTTATTCAACTCAAAACTAACAAGGTTCCTAAGGGACTTGTTGTTCTTGAGATTGTCTTTGATAACCAAGATAGAGTTCAAAAGAATATCAATAGAGATGATCATGCTGATCTAGAGGAGATAAATCTTGGAACACATGAGGCACCTAAGAAGGTATACATTGGTAGGGACATGTCTCATAAAGTCAAAAAATCTTTGATTGAATTGTTAAGAAAATTTAGGCATGTTTTTGCATGGTCATATGATGACCTAAAGGTTTATAGAGAAGATTTTTTTCAGCATATTATTCCATTAAAAGAAGATGCTAAACCTTTCAGGCAGAAACAAAGGCTTATAAATCCTACTTTGGCACCCAAGATGCAAGAAGAGTTCATGAAATTAAGAGATGCTGGAATTATCAAGCCTATAAGGCACTCTTCTTGGGTTTCAAACCTTGTTCCTGTGAGAAAGAAAAATGGTGACATTAGACTTTGTGTGGACTTCAAAAATTTGAACATCAGCTCATTAAAGGATAACTATTGTATGCCCAATATGGAAGCTATGTTGCAGAGAGTGACTAGATCAGAATTGATGTCTATGATGGATGGTTTCTCTGGTTACAATTAGGTGATTGTTAAGGAATCAGAATAGTTTAAGATAGCTTTTACAACACCTTGGGGGACATATGTTTATGTGAGAATTCCTTTTGGTCTCACAAATGCTAGTGCTACTTTTCAGAGGGCAATGGATGTTGCTTTTGCAAATTTTATCAATGTTTTCCTTGTTGTTTATCAAGATGATTTAACTGCCTATTCCAAGAAGGAAGAAGACCATTGTACTCATTTAGAAAAAATATTTGTGAGGGCTTTGGAATATTGAATTTCATTAAATCCAAGGAAATGTGCTTTTGGTGTCACTGAAGGTAAGTTTCTTGGCCACTTAGTTGGGAAGAAAGGAATAAGAATTGACCTTGAAAGGGTGGTAGCCATTGATAAAATTTAGAGGCCAAAGAATGTTAAAGGGATTCAGTCCTTCTTTGGTCAGGTCAAATTCTTAAGGAGGTTTGTGACAAATTTTCCAGAGGTTACTAGACCTATTTCTAAGATGTTGAAGAAGGGATTTGCAATCAAACGGGAGGGTGAGCCTGATGAGGCTTTCAAAAATATCAAGCAGGCTATCAAAGATGCACCAATGCTTAAGGCACCTGATTATAATGTCCCAATGTACATCTTTTCCTTTGCAAATTTTCACACTATTGCTGCAATTTTGTTACAAAAGAATACGGAAGGTTTTGAGCAGCCTATTGCATTCTTCAGTAAATCTTTGTAGGCTGCTGAATTGAAGTATGACATAAATGAGAAACAAGCATATGCACTTGTGAAGGTAGTCAAGGCTTTTAGGTGTTACTTGATGGGGGCAATTATGATTGGTTTTGTGCCAAGTGCAACTATGAAGGATATTTTCTCACAGCAGGAGGTGTCTGGGAGAAGATGTAGATGGATCAATAGGATCCAAGAATTCAATGTTGATATCCAAATTACTAAATTGGTTAGAGGACAAGGATTGGAAAAATTGATGGCCCAATCCAATCTTGATGCAAATTAGATAAATAATTCTAAAATTGATTATACATGTGATATGGATGATTGTGTCTGGTATCAAGATATCATCTATTACTTAAGGAACATGAAATGTCCAGCAGACATGAATGATAATCAGCGGAGGTCATTGAAATTGCAGGCCATCAAGTATGTAATTGTGAAATGTAAATTGTATAGAAAGAATTTAGATTGCATACTATTGAAATGTGTAGATGAAAATCAAGCTAACAAGTTGTTGAAAGAAATACATGAGGGAGTTTGTGGTGGACATTATATGGGTAAGACTACTACTCATAAAATCTTGAGAGTAGGATTCTGGTGGCCCACAATCTTCAAGGATGCAAAATAGTTGGTAAGGAGGTGTGATACTTGTCAAAGGTTCTCTGGTAAGCTTAAATTTTTAGGTAATATTCCATTAAAACTAGTAGAAGTACTGGCTCCTTTACAACAATGGAGAATTGATTTCATAGGGGAGATACCAAACAAGTCAAGTGGAGGACACTCATGGATACTAGTTACCACTGATTACTTTACTAAGTGGGTAGAGGCTATCCCTACAAGAAATGAAACTAGTAAGGTGGTGACTGATTTTCTATTGAACAATATTATTGCAAGGTTTGTTTGCCTTGAGAGAATAGTAAGTGATAATGCCATGTGCTTCAGGTTTGCTGAATATAAGGACTTTTGTGAAGGTTTAGGAATTCAGATTTCTAATTCTTCACCTTATCATCCATAAGGAAATGGTCAAGCAGAATCTACTAATAAGAGTTTGATTAAAATCCTAAAGAGGATTCTTGAAAAGAATAAGAGGGCATGGAATTAAAAGCTGCCATTAGCTCTATGGGCTGATAGGGTAACTGTGAAGAGGGAAATTGGTTGTGCACCATTTGACCTAGTATATGGAACACATGCAAGAATGCCTCAAAATAATCTATTGGAAATGTACAAATTTGTGGAATTATATGATGATGACATAGATGATGAGATGTAGTTGAGAATTGAGGAGCTCATTAGGTTGGATGAGACTAGAAGAGAATCAGTTGCAAGGAATGCCAAGTTACAGTTACAGGTTAAGAATTTGTATGACAAGAAGACTATTGAAAGAAGGTTTGAGCCTAGAGATTTCATGTTAATTTGGAATGCCAGATTTGAGGATAAGGGAAAACATGGTAAATTTGATCCCATCTGGTTAGGGCCATATCAAATTCATGAGGAATGGGGCCAAGATTCATACATTGTTATGGAATTAAATGATGATATTTAGGAATTGCCAGTTCATGGACAATTCTTGAAGAAATACTTCAATTGAAGGTATTTTGTTTTCCATGAATAGTAGTTAGGTTTCTATATGTTGTAAATTTTGTAAATAAGTTGCTTGCCCCTATCCTATTTTGTCTTGGTCTGTAGGGTTTTGGTCCTGTTGCTCTTTGTTGTTAGTCTTTTCCAGTGGGATGGTCTACTTTAACCAGTGATTCTAAGTCCTTGCCATGCCTGCAAGAGGCATACATCCCCAAATAGAGCCACGGTTAGCACCCTAAAAAAATTTCATGGCTTTAGCCCTTTTCTTCTAGTCTTTGTAGTTGTTTTTAGGTCTCTGACATAAACCCCTAGCTCAAATTTTTGAAAAACTAGCCGTTACTTTGAAAACCCTTTGTTTTGCCCAGGCCCTATTCTAATTTCAATTTACTTTTTGGGCCACTTAAACATTTTAGCATAGGTGCCTTACTATTTTATCACCTTGCCAGGTCGGCTGTTAATTTTTCCTAAGTTTTTACCCCCGGTGGCCTTTAATTTTTCCTAGTCCCTAGTGCCTAATTTTTCCCTAAAGCCTAAGTCCTGCGCTTTAATATTTCCTATTTTAGCTTAATATTTCTTTGGGACCAACTCTTTGACACCATCTTCATCTGATAGTTGTTGCAAAAGTGCAAAGGTTTTTTTAGAGGCTTGCGCTTTTGCGAGGGCCATTGATTCTCCTTTATGATAGAGCTTCTCAAACAGGTGGGTCCGTTGACACGTATGCACAAATGGTGGCTTCTCATTGGTCCATGTATTAATACGTTGGTAGTTGTTAGTGGGACCTAGTTTCTGAATGCATCAAAGGGTCTTGACATTGTCAGAAAATCAACGATGGGCGCATGATCTTATGGGATCTGTTAGAGGTTTAAGATCATGCGTCAACCGTTGATTCTACCTTTTTCAGAGGGGATAAAGTGCAGTGGGTCCACATGTTAGGTGTGCTGATTTGGTAGTATTTGATTGGTCCATGTAGTAATGACTAGATATGTTGTCAGTGGGGCTAGGTTTTTTGAGGTTCAGTGGGTTCTGAGACTTGCAGAACATCGACGGTCGGTGTGTAATCTGATGGATTTTTACTGACCCATGCAAACTTAAGACAACCCTTGATCTCTTCTAGTGTCAGAGGGTTGTTAGGGCAGGGTAAGATTCTTTAGCCGATGGTTGTCTTATGATTTGGAGGAATCTTGGAAGTCTATGCGAAGATGAGACAACCATCGATTTTCTTGATGCAGGCCCAGTAAAATTTCTCAGTCTTTTTGGTGGTTTGGATAAGTATTTAGTAGTCCTGATAAATGTTCAAAGGTTTCTCTTATTCACGTGGAAAGGTGGTGATACTCTAAATTTCTTGGCTATTTGGTGAACAAGCATTCACATTGTCGCTAAATGAATTGGTGGAGATAAAGTTATTCTGTGAACTCATGAAAAGCTCTTCAGTCACCAGTTCGCTAAAAGGGACCGAGGTTAAATATTTTCCTTTGTTTGCTAAGTCACAGGGTTGAGCTCAGGTAAAGTTTTTCATTGCATGAATAAGAAATGCCTTGTCACGTAGTCACTAGGAGTAAACCTAGGGATATCTATTCAGTTAAGACAAAAGGCCCACTAAAAGCAAAGATCTGATGGTCAGGACTTAAAGTTGATCGAGATTCAAATGTGGAATGCCAATTTGCTGTTGGCACTATGAAATTGACTGTTTGATTTCAAATTCAAATTTGTGAAGGGTTTCTTGCAACCAAAAGGACCAAAATTGAATGCTTCCACAGCCAGATTTAATTTGTTTGGTGGCGCTTGTTGTTGCAGCGTGGTCTAGGGTGTTCCATGATCATTTGCGGTGGTCTATACTATGTTTTTTGTGCTTGAGGTGTGTTGCAGGTGGCTGAACAGGTTGAAATTTGGGCATTTTTGTGATTCTCAGTACCTTCTCAGTGAAATCATCATGATTGAGGATCACTCCGGGATCTGTCTTCTCTTGGTTGCCTGGGTTTCTTCCTCTGTAATAAATTTTTGTGACCATTTCCAGTTGGTCTGGTGGGTGAAACCCTAACCCTAGTCATTCGTAGCTTGGTGCATCCTCTTTGAGGATTCCAAGATGACTAGGGGGTATATATGGTTGTATTTTTGACTTAGTGAGGGTTCCAAAACTTTCTGTTTGGTCCCTAGTTGTTGTTGATGGTATTATACTGAGCAAGGAGAGCCTAGATTTTGGGTCTGTTTCTTTGGCATTTTTTTGTTTGATAATGTATTGATTCTAGAAGTCTTAATGAGAATATAGTTTAATTCCAATCTCATAGTGGTGTATGTCTTCTTGTTTTGTTCTTGAGCTCATATATATTAATTTCACAAAGTAGGTTAGCATATGGTAAACAAAGAGTATTTTGAAATTATCTTTAAGTTCCTAAGAAAGTTAGGATTAAAGTCTTTGAGGTAGTTTTTTTGAGTTCATGGCTAGATAAGGATTTGATGTCTTGGTATGTGAGGGAGAGGGATAATAGGAAAAGCACTTATCTTGAATTCAAGTGTGTTTGAGTTAGGGTTTTCTGTTCATATATGTTTTTGAGTGACTCTATGCCCTGGTTAAGGTACTAGTCCATTCTCTGGAGGGAGTCCATCATCATCAATCATACACACAAATTAAATGATAAAATATTTCAATCAGTTAGTAAAGGACATAGTTGTATATTTTTTTGAGACTCCTTTGGAGAAGTGAGTCAAGGGTACACTCTCCTAAGCATTAAGGCTCAAAGTGTAGGAGGATCTTATTGTTGATCCTTGTTAATTGGCCCTATTTCTTGTAGACTTTGGAGTGGTGATAGAGTCAAGGTTATATTAAAGTTATCCATCAAAGTATAAATCTACAAGTTGAAGATCAAAGGGAACTACCAACAAGACCACTTAGGACCCATTAGGATCCCTTACAACATGTTAGAACCATAATGTGTGAACTAAGGGGTCGTACGACCCCTTCTGACACACTTTATAGTTTTAATGTGTGACAATGGGTTGTAAGGAGTCCTTAGACCCCTTAGGGTCCATTAGGATATCTTATGATGTATTATAATCCCTTTTGACACATTAAAACCATAAAGTGTGTCTCAAGGGGTTGTAGGACCTCTTAGATCACATTACGACCCCCTAAGATAGACTTTATGGTTCTAATATTTGTTAATGCATCATAATAGGTCATAAAAGGTCTTAATACCCTTTAGGACCCATTTATACCCCTTAGAATCCATTATGACTCCTTTGAAAACATTAAAACCATAAAGTGTGTCCTAAGGGGTCGTAGCACCCCTTAGATCACATTACAACCCCATAAGACACACTTTATGGTCCTAATACATTTTTGGACATATTATGACCCATTGTGACATATTATAATGATAAAGTGTGTCCTAAGGGGTCATAATGTGTACTAAGGGGTCATATGATCCCTTAGGACACACTTTAAGGTTCTAATGTGTCTTAATTGATCATAATGGGTTGTAAAGGATCTTAATACACCTTACAACCCATTATAACTCATTATGACCAATTTAAACACATTAAAATAATAAATTCTTCCCTAAGGGGTCGTAATGTGTTTTAAGGGGTCCTATGACCTATTAAGACACACTTATGGTTCTAATGTGTCTTAGTGGATCATAATGGTTTTTAATGTGTTGAAAGGGCTCCTAATGGTTTGTAATGGGTCTTAATGGATCCTAAGCAATCAAAGGACCCCTTACAATCCATTATGACCCATTAAGATACACTAGAACCATAAAGTGTATCTTAAGGGGTTATTGGACCCCTTAGAACACATTATGACCCCTTAGAGGGCTTTATGCTTCTAATATGTTGTAAGGAGTTCTAATGGGTCTTGAGTGGTCTAAGGTCCCTTTAGGACCCATTATGACACATTAAGACACATTAGAACCATAAGAAGTGTCTTAAGGGGTTGTAATGTGTTCTAAGGGGTGTTATGACCCTTTATGACACCTTTTATGGTTGCAATGTGTCTAAAGAGGTCATAATAGGTTGTAAGGGGTTCTAATTGGTCTTAACGGGTATTAAGACCCATTACAACCTATTATGACCTATTTTAATATATTAGATCCATAGAGTGTACCCTAAGGAGTTGTAATGTGTTGTAAGGGGACCTATGACTTAGCTTAAGACATACTATATGGTTCTAATATGTCTTAATGTGTCTTAAGGGGTATTAATGTATCTTATGTGATTGTAATGTGTTCTAAGTGGTTTGATGACCCCTTTTTTACCCATTAGGACCCATGAAGACACATTAAAATGATAAAGTATGTCTTATGAGGTTGTCATATGATATACAGGGTCCTCTGTTTCCTTACGATAGACTTTATGGTTCTAATGTGTCAAAAAGGGGTTGGAATAGATTGAAAGGGATCCTAATGGTCCCTAAGGGGTTGGAGGACCCCTTATGACCCATTATGACATATGAGAACCATTGATGCAGGAGCATCTCAGGTCCTTAGCAATCCTATGTCACCAAAAACATGTTTTAATGTTTTTGTGTTTCTCAGTTCCTTCTTTGACTGAGTTTTTTTAGTGTTGCTCAATTTCCTTTGTTCACCGATGTTGGTCGGTTATCTCTCTGGCGCTCGGTGAATTTCCCTGGTGCTTGGTTAAGCTTTCTTACCGAGTTGTTTATTTTGGATTTCTATTGAGGTCAACTCTTGAATTTATTATTGGTCACAAATTTAATGATGGTATCTATCATTGGGAAGCATGTGGACCTAGATCTAGTTGTTCCTTCTATTCATGGTGGATCTGAAGGCTGACTTGTTCGGTAGCCTCTTGTATAAATATAGTTGTTTGGGTAGAGTTTAGGGAGTCAATTTTTGAGAAGAGGATAGAAGCTAGAAGATTAGAGGTTGCTGATAGATCCTTTCATGTTGGAGGACTTCTATACTTGATTGTAATAGCTAGCCTAAATTGGGAAGGCCTTACAACCTGGCATGTATGAATTAATTGAAGATAATATATAAATTTTTTTGCATTCTCTCACTCACTTTTGTATGTTGTTGCTTCCTTGTGTGCTCTCTATAAGGTGGATCTGGTTAGGGTGTGCCTTTGGTCCATCTCCCCATCCTCCCTTGCGTTAGGTGGTATCAGAGCTAGGTTATATCTGGATCTAGGTTTGCAAATCTAGGTTTGAGGATTCCTTCTTGTCAAACCCTAGTTGATTTGTTGTGGGGTAGCAGATTGTGATCTGACCTACAATTTCAAAGGGTTTCAAGATGGTTTTTGGGAGGTGAGATGTTGATCCAGGATTGGAAAACATGTTGAGACAACTTGTTGCTAGATTAGAAGATGTTGAAAGAGCCCAGAGAAGAGGAAGACATCTTGAAGATGTTAGTGATGATGAAATTGGGGAAGAACAAGGTTATGTAGAACCTAGATCGATGATGGATCAAGGTGAGGAAATATTTTTGAAGGCTTTGAAAAATCTTAAGTCTACATGATACTTTAATCCCCCTGAGTATAGTGGAAATCTTGATTCTAATGAATTGGTGGACTCGATCACCGAAGTGGAAAAGTACTTTGAATATGAAAATGTACCTGAGAAAAAGAAGGTAAAAATTACAAGGACAAACTTGAAGAGTCATGAATCCTTGTGGTGGGAACATCTGTAGTTGGATAGAAAAAGGAAAGTCAAAGACAAAATTAAGGTATGGAGTAAAATGGTGAATAAATTGAAAGGAAAGTTTTTACCTTGTGATTATCAGATTAACCTAGCTAGGAAAATGCAAAGTTTGAGGTAGAAAGATAGCTTGGTAAAAGAATATACTAAGGAATTCTAAAGATTAGATATTAGATCTGGACATGATGAAGATGATGTGGAAAGAATTGTTAGATACCTGAATGGTTTGAGAGTTTCCATCCAAGAAGAAATTAGTTTGGTCAAATTGGAGAACATTGAAGAGGCTTATCAATTTTCATTGAAAGCTAAGGATAAATTGAATAAGAGACATGAGAAAAGACAAAGAGGTAGAGGTGGTAGATTACCTAGAGGAAGAGGTAGATCTTATGGTGAAAATAGTAGATCTGAACCTAAAACAAAAATCTGCATAAAGGAAATACTGAGTGGAAAGGTGAAAGTTCATCTAGAAGCAGATGTAGTAACTATCGAGGATGGTTATAATAGAGGTGGATTCTAAGGAACTTGTTACAATTGTGGAGAAGAAGGAAATAGATCATTTGAGTGTAAACATGCAAGTAAGAAGGTCAGTAACAGTAGGCATGCTTTGGTGCAAGAAGAGTCACCGAATAAACCTGAGATGGAAAATAACTTGATGGTAAGGAGAGCACTTTGGAGTGAAGGTAAAAAGGAAGATTCGATAAGAAAAAGTTTGTTCAAGACTAGATGTAGAGTTTTTGACAAAGTTTGGAAGGTAATCATTGACAATGGTAGCTTAGAGAATCTGGCATCTAAGGAAATGGTCATAAATTTGCAGTTCAAAAGGTTAGAACATTAGAATCCCTATCAGATTTCATGGATCAAAGATGAGCATACACTCTTGGTAAGTGAATAATGTTATGTGAATTTGAAAATTGGAAAGTACTATGATAAGGTGTTATGTGATATCATGCCTATGGATTGTTGTCATATTTTATTGGGTAGACCTTGGCAATATGATAGACATGCTATATATGATGGGAGATTGCATAAATATACTATTTGGTTGATGGAAGAAGACAAATTTTTTTTCCTTTGACTAAATAACCTATTAGTAATGTTTTCACATCTATAAAATTTTTCTTGGTGGAAGGAAGAAATTTTGTTAAGGAGTTGAGGAAGAATGATGTATGTTTTGCTGTGATTCCTAACAAACCAAGTAAGAAAATAGAGGATAGTATCCCTGAGGAGATTGATAAGTTACTCACCGAGTACAGTGAAATTATTTTTGATAATTTACCTGATGGTTTTCCACCAAAGAGAAGCATTTATCATTGCATGGATCTAATCCCTGGAGCTATTTTACCAAATAAGGCACCACATCGGTTGACACCTATCGAGAATCAGGAATTGAACTGATAGATTCAAGAATTATTGTAGAAAGGTTTGATCAGAGAAATTTTGAGTCCTTGTGTAGTACCTATTGTATTGGCACCTAAGAAGAATGGATAATGGTGAATTTGTATTGATTCCAGAACAATCAACAAGATAACAGTGAAATATAGGTTTCCTATACCGAGAATGGATGATATAATGGATATTTTGACTAGAGAAAAGTATTTTACCAAAATTAATTTAAAAAGTGGGTATCATCACATCAAAATCAGAGAATGTAATGAGTGGAAGACTTCTTTGAAGAAAAAATAAAGTTTGTATGAGTGGTTAGTTATTCCTTTTTTGTTTAACTAATGCACCAAATACTTTTATGAGGTTGATGAATGAAGTTTTGAATAAATTCTTGGGTAAGTTTGTGATTGTATATCTTGATGATATCATGATATTCAGTAAGACCAGAGAAAAAAATTTGTTTCATTTCAAACAACTATTGCAGAGGTTGAAAGAAGAAAAGTTGCAAATAAACCTGAAAAAGTGTTCATTCATGAAAGAGGAGACTGTATATTTGGGATTTGTGATTTTAGCTGATGGTTTGAAGATGGATCCTAAAAAGGTTGAAGCTATTTTGAATTGGCCTACACCTGATAATGCTAGTGAGATAAGATCATTTCATGGTTTGGAAAGTTTTTACCAAAATTTCATTAGGAATTTTAGTTCAATTTGTAATGCTATGACTAAGACTATGAGAGGAGATAAAAGAGAATTCAAGTGGACACATATAGATGATAAAAGTTTTGAGACTCTGAAGTAGAAGGTTGCTAAATTTCCTATTTTGGCATTGTCTAATTTCAATAAGGTATTTCAAGTGGAATGTGATGCAAGTGGAAGTGAAATATGAGCTGTATTGAGTCAAGAAGGTAAACCTACTGCTTTCTTTCATGAAAACTTAAATGATGCAAAAAGGAAATATTCTTTGTACGATCAATAATTTTATGGTATTGTTCAAGCACTGAAGAAATGGAGACATTATTTGATACCAAGTGAATTTGTGTTACATACCAATCATAAGGCTTTACAGTACTTGGGTAGTCAGAATAAGTATAATCAGAGACATATTAAATGGGTTGAGTATTTGTAGAGTTATAAATTTGTGATAAAGCATAAGAGTGGAGTTACTAACCGAGTTGTTGAGGCATTGAGTAGAAGGAGATCTTTGATGGTCAATATGAAAATTGGAGTTCTTGGCTTTGATGACATGCGAGATTCTTATGAATTTTATCCTGATGTTTTTGAGTTGTGGAGAAAGTGAAAAGAACCCATTCAAGATCAACTGATTACTAAATGAGAAGAATATTTCATTCAAGAAGGTATGCTATTTAAAGGTATTTAGTTGTGTATACCGAGAGGAGCAATGAGAACTAATGATAAAAGAGAAACATAGTAGTGGTTTGGCTGGACAATTGGGTGTTGATAAGACATTGAATTTTCTTAAGGAGAAATACTTTTGGCCACAGTTATATAAAGATGTTCAGAAATTTGTGAAAAGTTGTGGAATTTGTCAAGTTACTAAAGGAGTAAGTCAGAATATTGGATTGTATATACCAATTTATGTTCCTGAGAAATATTGGATTGAAATTAGTATGGATTTTGTTCTTGTCTTATCAAAGAAAGTGAGAGGTAATGATTCTATATTTGTTGTTGTGGATAGATTTTCTAAAATGGCACATTTTATACCTTGTAGAAAGCCATCAGATGCAGTACATATAGAAGATCTTTTCTTTAAGGAAATTGTCAGATTTCATGGACTACCAAGGATTATTATCTTTGATCGAGATAGTAAATTTGTTGGATACTTTTGGAAGACCCTTTGGAGAAATTTTGACACTGAGTTGAAATATAGTTCTACATTTCACCCACAAACTAATGGACAAACAAAAGTTGTGAATAGAAGTTTGGGAAATCTTTTGAGATGTTTAGTTGGAGACACACTGAGTAATTGGGATTCTGTATTGGCACAAGAAGAGTTTGCATACAATAATTCAGTGAATAGGAGTACTGGAAAAACACCTTTTGAGATTGTAAATGGCATACAACCAAGAGGTATATTAGATTTATGGGATATTGCTGATGAAAGAAAGAGAAGTACTAAAGGAGTAAAGTTTGTTGAGTACATGGAGACATTGCATGAAGATGTGAAACATAAGTTTGAAATAAGTAATCAAAAATACAAAGACAAATATGATAGATCAAGAAGACATAAGACTTTTTCCATTGGTGACGAAGTAATGGTTCATTTGAAGAGAGGTAGATTTCATGTTGGAACATATGGGAAGCTGAAAATGAAAATTTTTGGTCTTGTAAGATACTGAACAAATTTGATAGTGGAAATGCATATGAGATTGAGTTATTTGATGATATGGATATATCACCTATATTCAACATTGTGGAATTATGTGAGTATAATGAACTTGATGAAGACATGACAGTATCGATGGATTATCCTAAGAAATAGATGGACAAGGTTGAGAAAATATTGGAGCAAAGAATTGGAAAAAATACAAGAGGCAAACAATATATGGAATATTTGATAAAGTGGAAGAATAGACCGATTGAAGATAGTGCATGGATTTCATAATCTGAGTTGGTTGTCGCTCGGATCATACATGTTTCAAGATTTTGAGAATCATTTCAAATAACCCCAGGTCTCTGATGTAGGAGCATCTCGGGTCCTTGGCAATCCTATGTCACCAAAAACATGTTTGAAGTTTTTGGTTTACTCGGTTCCTTCTTTGACTGAGTTGGTTCGGTATTGCTTAGCTTCCTTTGTCCACCGGTGTTGATCAGTTATCTCTCTGGCACTTGGTGAATTTCCCTAGCCCTTGGTGATGCTTGTTTGGTGCTCGGTTATTCTTTCTTACTGAGTTATTTATTTTGGATTTTTGTTGAGGTTTACTCTTGCATTTATTATTGGCCATAGATTTAATGATGGTATCTATCATTGGGAAGCATGTAAACCTAGATCTTGTCATTCCTTCAATTGATGGTGGATCTGAAGGCTGACTTGTTTGGTAGCCTCTTGTATAAATATAGTTGTTTGGGTAGAGGTTAGGAAGTTAGTTTTTGAGAAGAGGATAGAAGTGAGAAGATTAGAGGTTTTTGAAAAATCCTCCCATGTTGGAGGACTTATGTACTTGATTGTAATATCTAGCCTAAACTAGGAAGGCCTTACAACTCGACATGTATAAATTAATTGAAGATAATATATGAAAGTTTTTGCATTCTCTCTCTCATTTTTGTGTGTTGTTTCTTCCACATGTGATCTTTGTAAGGTGGATCTGGTTAGGGTGTGCCTTTTTCCCCTCTCCCCATCCTCGCTTGCATCAACCATGAAGTGTGTCATAAGGCATTATAGAACCCCTTAGAACACTTTATGGTTCTAATGTGTTATAAAGGGTTCTAATGGGTTCTAAGTGGTCTAAGGTCCCTTTAGGACCCATTATGACCCATTAAGACACATTAGAACCATAGGGAGAGTCTTAAGGGGTAATTTAATGTGTTCTAAAGGGGTCTTATGACCTTGTGACAAATTATATGATTCTAATGTGTTGAAAGGGGTCATAATAAGTTGTAAGGGGTTATAATTGGTCTTAAGTGGTATTACGACCCATTATGACCCCTTTCAAAACATTACAACCATAAAGTGTAATAGGTATGGAAGTTGATATAGAGTTGAGATAAGTAGAGAAGAAGTGTGTGAAGACTATTTAAGATGTATTAGAGCTTTGCAAGAGGTCAAATCATTAGCGCATGAAAGGAACTAATCTGAAAAGAAGTGTCACAACACTAGTTCATCCAGAAGATATAGTGTGTATCTGATATCAGAAGGTTGTATCCTTCACCACTTGAGTAGTGAGCTGTAGGAAAGTGTGTCCCCACCCCTAATAGGTTTATTGTAAAAGACTCCTAACAGGGTCTGACCCTTGACAAGGTCATTGTACCAAAATATTTGTAAAGATCAACTCTTAACAGGGTTGCAAGGTCTCCTAACAAGGATCACATTACACTAGTATAAATTCTTAGTGGGTGTCAACTCCCACCATGGTTTTTACCTATTTGGGCTTCCCTGTAAGCATATTGGTGTTATGTGTTGTGAATGTTTCTCTTGTTTTCATTAAATTTTATTTCAGTACTTAAGCAATCAGTTGAGTTTCAAGAGTAAAGTAAAAAGATAAAATATAGTGAACATTGATTCACCCCCCCCCTCTCAGTGTTCCCATCCCTAAAAATTGGTATCAGAGCTCTAGTCCTCAACAAAGAAGTTTAACCACTTGAGGTGATCATGGATAAGGGAGAAATGAAAAATCTGAAAAAGAACTTGAAGCTGCTCTTGAAGACCTTGACAGATTTGAAAAAGAAATTGAAGAACTAAAAGAAAAAGTTAGTGATTCTCAAGAAGTCATCAAAAGACACTAAGAAAATATTTGAAATATTGTTCAAACAGCGATTTGGGGAAGACGATCAAAAATCTAAATGAAGAGAACACATCTCTAAAAGATCAGATTGAAGAGCTAGATGAAAAGATAACTAACAATTAAGAAGTTTATGATGAACAAATCAAGGAGAACCTTCAACTGAATGAAGAATTGAGGCAAGAAAGCATGGAAGTCTTGGAGTTAAGAAACAAAAAAGAAAAGTTGGAATCTGAATTGAAAGAGGCAAAGAATCACATTGATAAGTTGCATACAAACAAGGATCGGATTGAATCTCAGTTATATGCTCAAAAAATTAAAGGAGATACCAGTGACATTGGATTCAATGAAGCACAAAATCAGATTGACAACATGCGAGGAAGAATGAAAGCACCAGAAGACACCACAGATGCCAAGAGGACTAAAAATTAGATTAAAGACAATACTGAACCATCTAAAGATAAGCGCAAGCTAGTAGACCAAACTTGATATTCATGTAACAAGCATGGACACATAGCAAGGAATTGTAAAGAGGTAAGACCTTTCAATGGTTACTATTATTCATGCAATAAATTTGGTCATAGAGCTATGAATTGTAAAACAAGTCAGAAGAACAAGACTCTAAATAATCAGAGAAATCAAAATCAAACAAATGCAAGGAGTTCTTAGAGTATTACATGTCAAATATGTAATTATAATGGTCACTCAACTAGACAGTGTAAAATGGTGACTCATATCAATGTGCCCAGGATTTTAAGGCCTCCATTTATTTGTCACTCTTGTAATAAGGTTGGACACATCTCAAAGTTTTGTAGATCAAGAATGCAAAGTTAGGAAAGCCCTAAAAATCTAGAAGAATCAATATTGGATACCGAAGGAAAAGTCAAGTTTGTGAAAGCTAAAGAAGATGCAAGATTGATTTGGTCAGAGGAAAAGAAGGATAAGGTTGATGAGTATGTATTGGATGCATCCATGGTGGACGCACCCTCTACATCTGGATGAATGACCCTCAGGGTCATAGTGGGAGCTAATTTAGCTCTAGATCCCTGTGCAGCTAGTATACTCACCCTCAGAGTATGCACCTTTGGATTTAACCTTTTGGATACTAGTAGAACCTATGTACAAGAGTGCACTACCTGATTGATTACAAAATGAAAGTTGGATATTTTCAATGAAAGTTTGGTTTACGCGGCACACATTAATGGTGGAATTTTTCACTTTAAAGTACTCAAAGACTTACAAATAACTCATTGCATTTGGGTTTGAGTGATTAAAGATCACAAAAGACCTAGAAGTTGATTGTGAAGGATTGAAGCGTGATTCACCAGCAAAGAAGTGTGTATGATTGGTTACGAAAGCCCTAATCCATTGCAATGATTCAGAAGTTCTTAGAAACCAATAGTGAAGTGATATACAAGTAAGCTATGGCTACTCTTGTTGTGTTTGATGTTTTGGAGAAGAAGAGATACATTTTCAAAAGGAACCCTTTCAAATCTACTTTGGATGACCTAGAGGGAGTATTCTCCCAAACCCCTATGGGTGTTATACATGTTGAAGACATTCATGCATACATTTACTATAAGAAGGAACCAGTAGGTCTTGACAGAATTAGAGCACACATAGAGACTATGATGAAACCAGATGAAACCTTCCTTGATGAGTTCACGCAATTGGAAAACCATCCCATAGTTGAATATGCTATGACATATGAGTTTTATGAGTTTGAATGGATAAAGATTTTACTCAGTAGAATTCATGATGACCTATTCTGGATAGGTGAAGTACCAGTGAGAATTACAAGAAACATAATTCAAGAGATGACAAGCCTCTCTAAGAAAGGCATCATTCTTCCAATGGGTAAGGATGTAAGGAAGATAGTTGAGAAAACATGTAATTCAAGAAGTGATAGGCGCGAAATGACAATTGAGCCTATAGAGGAGAAAGATATCAAATTCATGTCCATGATATTGGGATATAGGTTTCAACACATGAGCAGGGTGAATAGTGTGTCTATGGCCACTATTCTTGCAGCAATAAGACTTGTCAGAGAAAATGGTGAGTTTAATCTGTGTGAGATCTTGTGTGCACAAATGATAGACAATATTAGATCTATTAAGCATGACAAGACCAAAATATTCAGGTTTGGGTTTTGATCATATACATGTACTTCCACATACTTGGAAAGGTGTTAGATTTGTATTTATACAAGAGTATTCCTACAATGCCATAGATATCCTTTAAGGCATCTAATAAGAGTACACTTAAGGATTACATAACACTATAATTGAAGACATTTAGGGCCAACATACAAATGAGGTACAAAATACCAGAGAGTATTGTTGAGAAATACAAGGACAATATTTTCTTTATGGTAGAAACTGATGTAGCTTGTATGGAAGTTGTTGAGCCAAGAACAAAGTGGATCCATCCACTTGGATATGACGTTGAGGAACCAATCTTAGAAGCATATGCACAAGTATTGCTATCAGCACCTAAGGACCCTAATCAAGCAAGATGGGGAACTTATGAAGAAAAGACAAAATAAGTTGATGCAGTTTTGAACAGTACAACAACTAAGAGGAAAGTAGCTAAGGTCACTTCTAAGATACTCAAAATTCATGGAGTAAAATAGGTAGACCTTGACAAAGCAAGAAAAGAAAATATTTCTTTGGGAATTGAGAGCACATCTGCAACAGAAGCTAAGGAAGATGATCCTAAGTTAAAGAAGATCAAATTTGAAAAGTTAGATGTTCCAAAGAACAAACAGGACAAAATAGATGATACATCTCCTATGCCTAAGGAAAAAATTGATCTATCATCCCCTCCTAAGTATAAGGCAATGCCTAAAAGGAAGAAGGAAATTAGCACTAGTCACCCATCCTCACGAGAAACTAGAAGTAAGAAGAACACTCAAGCACCTCCAGAAGTAGGTTTCAAACCTAAGCTTAGTGTGTGGAGTACAAGGATTATTGAGGAAGGTAGAATTGATCAAGTAGGAAAATTCTATGAGAAATATAGTGAAATAGACAAATCATAAATTCATACAATAATTATCAAACATATGCTAAAGTTCAAAAAGACAGTCCTAGAACTGAAGACAATGATTCCAGACAATGTATGAAATATTTTGGAATTCTTGAAAAGACATGCAATTGAGGAAGATCTAAGAATAAGAGAAAATAATCTACATGAAATCCTCCCATTATTCTCTCTTGAAGAGAAATCCTTGTTGTTAGATTTGGTGAAACCGCACCTCCAAACTAAGACAAGAACACTACATATCATGGACAAGAATTATGAGTTGGTTGCAAAGGAAATAGAGAAAGCCTTTGAGAAAGTTTTTCTGAATAGGCACATGTACCCACCCACTACACCCACAACTTGTGTGCCCACAAAGGTAGCCAAGGAGTCAAAGACCACAAATGTATCATTTATAGGTCCTCAAGATTTAGTGCCTATAGTTGAAACACCCATAGAGGCAGAAAAGTTTGTGCCCATGACAGAGACACTAAAAGATAACACTATCATCATTGATAATGTAGAGATAGCCATGGCAGCCACATATAGAGACTTGGATAAGTTTGAGGAAGCTTTTGTGAGCACACAAGAAGTTGAAATTCTATGCGGTGACAATTCACCCAAGCTACAAGAAGAAATATTGATAGAAGATCTCACAGGTAAAGAAGAAGAGCAATAGATAGAAAAAGAGGAAGAAAAGGTAGAAGAGAAGAAAGGAGAAGAAGAGGTAAAAGGAAGTGAATCAATACATGAGCCACTTGTTGAGATGTAAATCAGAGTAAAGAAAAAAGTAATGGATAGTGCTCCTATCACTCCATTACCCTCATTATCATTGTTGTTAGGTTTGACACCTAACACCACTAGTTTGGAATCTTGGGGAGAAGAAGACCTAATCAAGATTAGTGTCTTAGCCATGGAAAAAGATAAGGATAAGAAGGTAATGAGGAACCCCTTATTTTTTGAATCATTTAAAATTCTGAACAACTTGCTACCATCGAACAAGAAAGTGTCTAAGGTTCATTCAGTTGATGATGTTAGTAATATATTGACAACCTTCAAAGAAAATTTTTCTAGCTTGGAGGAATTTGCATCTCGTGTTGCAGAAGATAAATACATGAATAAAAGACTAAGAGAACTAACTGGAAACTTTTCACTTGGCCTAAGTTCATTGAAGATTGGTCAAGCCTCATTGAAGGAATTCACATCCAAGGGAAGGAAAATCATTGTTGATTGTATGAACCAAGATAAGCTAACTGGTGATCATTACAAGAAAATCCAAGAGGCAGAAGAAATGATAGAAAATGTTAGGAAATCAGTAGAAGACCCCTCCACTGATGTGAATATGTGCAAAAATGTATACCAAGGGTAGTTAGACAAGATAGAAAAGGCTAAAAAAGAGATGTCCAAGATAAGGGCAAGGCAGACACATCTCAGGAATGCTCTTGTGCCCTCTCTAGATGTACTTAATTAGAACACCAAGGAGATTGATGCCACCATGGTGACATATGATCAAGGTCCTAGCATAGATTTGGAAAAGATGGAGAAGCTGACATATGCCTTATGTGCCAATCTCCAAATTGTCAATGCATTCATTGCATTCTAGAAACAAGAGATCCACAATTTGTAGATTGCATATCTAGATGTACTTTCCTTGTAAGTACTTGTAAAGATACATTTTTTGAAGCACCTTTGTCATTAATGTAAAAGGGGGAGTATTATGTATATAATATGGATTCTTGGAGTCTTATATGTAAATAAGATGTATAGTACAAAGCCTAAGGGATATATAAGATAAAGTATGTTAAAACAAATTTTGTATAAGGGTACAGTTAGTAACTTTGCCATATTCATTTGTTACCATAAATGAAAAATAAGGAGATTGCTAGAAAGTTGACTATACTATTGTATATGACTAAATATAGTGTTCTCATTATGGAAACAAAGTCATATAGTTTTTTGGAGTCAACGCACATTATAAGAAGATCAGAATTTGGCTAAGTATAGAAGACTAGATAGTTAGCAGAGTACCAGAAGGTCATAACATTAGTGCATGTGGGTATGACCTATTTATGGAATGCACCATTTTAGTTAATCTTGTATGTATGTATTCATGATAAGTATAAGAGCATTAGATGTGAAAACATGATGAAGTTATAGATAGTTGAAGAGGTATAGCTAGTGAACGCCAGAACAGAAGAGAGTATGCAACCGACTAGTAGTATTTTGTTTAGCAGTTATAATGTTGCTTTGTAAAGGCTCTGTGCCTATTGTAATTAAGTTGTAGAAATATAATTATGTTTTTATGTAACCACACTTGAGCCAATTCAATTGGAAGCATTGTATGTAATCAGTTATAGGCCGACCTAGTTAATTTTTTCTGGTAGCGCATATAAATATGAGATGAGCCCTTTGTAATAGGTATGGAAGTTGATATAGAGTTGAGAAAAGTAGAGAAAAAGTGTGCAAAGAGTATTTAAGATGAAGTAGATCTTTGCAATAGGTCAAAGCATCATTGCATCAAAGGAATTGATCTAATAAGCAATTTCACAGCACTAGTTCATCAAGTAGATATAGTGTGTATCTGATATTAGAAGGTTGTAGCCTTCACCACTTGAGCAATGAGCTATAGGAAAGTGTGTCCCCACCCCTAACAGGGTTATTGTAAAAGAATCCTAACAGGGTCTAACCCTTCCCAAGGTCACTATACTAGGAGCTTTGTAAAGATCAACTCCTAACAGGGATCACAATACACTAGTACATATTATTAGTGGGTTTCAATTCCCACCGGGGTTTTTACCTATTTGGGTTTCCCCGTAACCATATTGGTGTTATGTGTTGTGCATATTTCTCTTTTTTGTATTAAATTTTATTTCAATACTTAATCAATCAGTTGAGTTTTAAGAGTAAAGTAAAAAGATAAAATATAGTAAACACTTATTCAGCCCCCCCCCCTCCTAGTGTTCCCATTCCTAACATTGAATCCCTATTAAAATATTATAATCCTGTTAGGAGTTATGGAAGGCAAAAGGACCCACTGTCCAAAAAAATTCAAGGGAAAGATCATAGAACACACTATCCAACTAATCTCTGTATTACTCAAACAAAATAATACAAAATAATTAATGATCTCATCAACTTATCTTTTCTTCTCTATCTGTGCCAAACCGCACCAACTACTTCACAAGATCTCAATATCAGATCTCTACAATTCGCATGTCATCTTAACATATATTGCTCAATTCAAAAATTCACCTATATAATAGACTTCATACAATAAGGAATACTTGATCCTTCCTTTATACCACACTCAAATAATTACAAATGAGTTGGCCAACAAGGCTTAACCAATTACAAAATATAAACTACCACACATTACACAATATTTCACAATTACATAAAACTGTCAATTTCCAAAAAAATAATTCTTCACTTGTGTGACCTCTAACCATGTTGTCATGTCCACATCACTATCATAATGTCTTCATAAACTTTACAACTTTTCATGCCTATATTCTATCCTGATTAGGAGATATCATCCAAATACCAAAAGCCGCTTCTCGGGAACACTGCTTGAATACTACTTCCATTGAATTACACATAACTATCATGAATAATTGAATTTCCATACATGCTCTTGATGATGATCACATGACACAATATAGAGTAAGTACTCAACTCTGGATAGCTTGATCTTCAATACTCCATGTGCGCTAATTCAAACAATGTCTTCTTCTCTGCTAATCTTGAGTAGATCATTGTGTTGACATCAATGAAAACCATAGTCATGAATGCAACATACAAATGCTATAGAATGGATATGAATACTCCCCCATAGTATATATTCAGAATTCATTCCTAGCAATCTCCCCCATTGGCATTGATGGAAACATAGATGAAAAAACATCCAAGTTCCATGAATACCAAACTGTAACGCTACTGCTCTGAAATGTTTTCAAATCCTCTTCATCAATCAAATATTTCAATATTTTCACACCATCTTCATCATTCAAAGATTTTAGGTTTTTCATTTTATATTTCTTCATCTCCTCCAATAGATTCTTTTCTCTGTCTTTTGTTCTTCTCCCCATAGATGATTTCTTCTCCTTTCTCTCTCTCTCTTTTTTGTATACTTCTCCCCCATTGACATCAATGACAAGACATCAATATGTCAATCCTCAATGTTAAAAGACACTTTTTAGAAAAATACATTCACTAGAGTCCTTCATGACTCATCTCAAAAACACACATGCTCCCCCATAGAGGAAGTACCAACATCTAGTCCAAAAAAGATTGAGCTCATATACCACTAGACTGATGCAACAATCTGCATCACTTCTCAAAACTAGGTTGGGGCATAACCCCAAGCATACCTCTTAAATAATCAAATGTATCTTTACATAAGGGCTTTGTAAAAATATCTACAATCTTCTCTTTTGTATTTATATACTCATGTCTAACTTCTTTCTCTGCAACTTTCTCTCTCACTACATGATACTTTATTTCTATATGCTATCTTAGAATGCAATACATGATTCTTAGACATACTTACTATACTGGTGTTATCATAGTGTATAAGAATAGGCTCATCAAATTTGATTCTGATATCATTCAAGATTTGTTTCATTCATATTATCTAGCTACAATTGTTTGTTGATGCTCCATATTATGCTTCTGCTGTACTTTGTGAAATACAATTTTTTTTCTTGCTTAGCCAAGAAACAAATCTTCCTCCAAGAAAAAATGCTCCACCACTTGTACTTTTTTTGTCATCAACACTACCTCCCTAATCTGCATCTATATATGCACATAGGGTAAAATCATCATATTTTTCATACCATAATCCATATTCAATTGCGCATTTCAAGTACCTCAATATTCTTTTTACTGGTGCATAATGTGACTCTTTAGGATCAGCTTGAAATATTGCAACTATTCCAACCGCATGTGATATATCTAGTCTTATTTAATTTAATGAAGCAGGAGCATCTCGGTTCCTTGGCAATCCTATGTCACCATAAAGATTTTGAAGTTTGTTTGTGTTTCTTGGTTCCTTCCTTGATTGAGTTGGCTCGGTAGTTGGTCGGTTATCTCCTGGGCGGTCGGTTGTTTCACTGGCACTTGGTGATGCTTTTCTATTGCTTGGTCATCCCTGCTTACTGAGTAGTTTATTTTGAGTTTCTATTGATTCCAACTTGTGCATTGATTATGGGTCATAGATTTAATGCTAGTATTCATCATTGGGAAGCATGTGGTTCCAAATCTAACTATTCCTTCCATTGATTATGGATCTGAAGGCTGACTCGGTTTAGTAGCCTATTGTATAAGTATAGTTGTTTGGTTAGAGTTTAGGGAGTCAATTTTTGGATAGAAGATAAGAGATAGTAGAATCAAGATTGTTGGAAAATCCTTGCATGTTGGAGGACTTCTATAATTCATTTTAATATCTAGTCATAGCTGGGAAGGCCTTATAGCCAGGCATGTATGAATCAATTTGAATGAATGATAATATATGAATGATCTTGATTTCTCTCTCTCATTGTGTTTTTATTGCTTTTGTGTGTTGTTGAGAAAGGTTAGGTGGATCGGGTAGAGTGTGCCATTGTTTCGCCCCTCATCTCCTCCTTTGCATCAGGTGGTATCAAAGCGAGGTGAGGTTTGGATCTAGGTCTATGGATCTAGGTTTGTAGGTTCCTTCTTGTGAATCCCTAGTTGAATTGTTGTGGGGTCATAGATTATGATTTGACCTGCAATTGCAAAGCATTTTCAAGATGGTTCCTCAGAGGTGAGAAGTGGATCTAGGATTGGCAGACATGTTGAGACAACTTTCTAGTAGATTAGAAGCTATTGAAACAGCCCAGAGAAGAGGTAGACATCTTGAAGATGTTAGTGATGATGAAATTGAAGTGGAACAAGGTGAATCAGAACCTGCACCTGTGATGGATCAGGGTGAGGAAAGATTCTTGAAGGCTTTGACAAGTTTGAAGTTGATGCCACATTTCAATCCTCCTGAATATAGTGGAAAATTGGATTCTAATGAATTGATAGACTAGATCACTAAAATGGAGAAGTATTTTGAGTATGAAAATGTACCTATGGAAAAGAAGGTGAAATTGCATGCACAAAGTTGAAAGGTCATGCATCCTTATGGTGGGAGCATCTGCAATTGGATTGGAAAAAGAAAGACAAAGACAAAATCAAGGTATGGAATAATATGGTAAATAAATTGAAAGGAAAGTTCTTACCTTGTGATTATCAGATTAACCTAGTTAGGTGAATGAAAAGTCTAAGGCAGAAAGATAGCTCGGTAAAGGATTATATTAAGGAATTCTATAGATTAGATATCAGATCTGAACAAGATGAGGATGATGTGGAAAGAATTTCTAGATACTTGAATGGTTTGAGAGTTTCCATCCAAAAGGAAATCAGTTTGGTCAAATTGGAGAACATTGAAGAAGCTTATCAATTTTCATTGAAAGCCAAGGAGAAATTGAAAAAGAGACATGAGCAGAGACAAAGAGGTCGAGGTGGTAGATTCCCTAGAGGAAGATGTAGATTTTATGGTGAAAATAGTAGATCTGAACTAGAAAAGACAACTCTGGATAAAGGCAAGACTGAGTGGAAAGGTGAAAGTTCATCTAGAGGCAGAGGCAATAACTACCAAGGTGGTTATAGAAGAGGTAATTTCCAAGGAACTTGTTACAATTGTGGAGAAGAAGGACATAGATCTTTTGAATGTACACATGCTAGTAAGAAGGCTAGTAGAAGTAGAAATGCTTTGGTGCAAGAAGAATCACCAAATGAACTTGAGAAGGAAAATAACTTGATGGTGAGAAGAGCACTGTGGAATGAAAGTAAAAGGAAGATCCAATAAGAAAAAGTTTGTTCAAGACTAGATGTAGAGTTTCTGCCAAATTTTGGAAGCTAATCATTGACAGTGGTAGCTTGGAAAATCTGGCATCTAAAGAGATGGTCACAAAGTTGTAGTTGGAAAGGTTGAAACATCTAAAGCCTTATCATATTTCATGGATCAAAGATGAGCATACAATCTTGGTAAGTGAACAATGTTATGTGAATTTGAAAATTGGAAAGTACTATGATAAGGTGTTGTGTTATATCATGCCTATGGATTGTTGTCATATTTTTTTAGGTAGACCTTGGCAATATGATAGACATGCTATATATGATGGGAGATTACATAAGTATACTATTGTGGCTGATGGAAGAAAACAAATCTTGTTACCTTTAATCGAAGAACCTATTAGTAATGTTTGCACATCTGTGAAAGTTTGTTTGATGGAAGACATAAATTTTGTTAAGGATATGAAGAAGAATGATGTATGTTTTGATATGATTCCTAACAAACAAAGTAAGAAAATAGAGGATAGTGTTCCTAAGGAGATTGGTAAGTTACTCATTGAGTATAGTGATATCATTTCTAATAATGTACCTGATGGTTTGCCACCCAAAAGAAGCATTGATCATTGTATGGATCTAATCCCTAGATCTAGTTTGCTGAATAAGGCACCTCATCGGTTGACACCTACTGAGAATCAAGATTTGAACTGATAGATTCAAGAGTTGCTGGATAAAGGTTTGATCAGAGAAATTTTGAGTCCTTGTGCAGTACCTGTGGTATTGGCACATAAAAATAATGGAGAATGGTGAATGTGTACTGATTCTAGAGCAATCAATAAGATAATAGTGAAGTATAGGTTTCCTATACCAATAATGGATATTTTGACTGGAGCAAAGTGTTTTACCAAAATTGATTTGCAAAGTGGGCATCATCATATCAGAATCAGAGAAGGTGATGAATGGAAGACTACTTTTAAGACAAAACAAGGTTTGTATGAGTGGTTGGTTATGCCTTTTGGTTTAACTAATGCACTGAGTACTTTTATGAGGTTGATGAATGAAGTTTTGAAGAAATTCTTGGGTAAGTTTGTAATTGTATATCTTGGTGATATTATGATATTTAGTAAGACCAAAGAAGAAATTTTTTTTCATGTTAGACAAGTTTTGCAGAGATTGAAAGAAGAAAAGTTGCTAATAAATTTGAAAAAGTGTTCATTCATGAAAGAAGAGATTGTGTATTTGGGATTTGTAATTTTAGCTGATGGTTTGAAGATGGATCATAAAAAGGTTGAAGCTATTTTGAATTGGCCTACACATGTGAATTCTAGTGAGGTAAGATCATTTCATGGTCTGGCAAGTTTTTACCAAAATTTCATAAGGAATTTCAGTTCAATTTGTAATGCTATGACTGAGACTATGAGAGGAGATAAAAGAGAATTCAAGTGGACACATGGAGTTGATAAGAGTTTTGAGCTTCTAAATCAGAAGGTTTCCAAATTGCCTTAGGATACCTTATGGGTCTTGAGTGGTATTAGGACACCTTACGACTTTTTATAACACATTAAGAAACATTAGAAACATACATTGTGTCCTTTGGCATTGTAATGCGATCTAAGTGGTCCTATGACCCCTTTATACACACTTTAAGGTTATAATGCATTGAAAGGGGGGTAAAAGTACAAAGCTATGTCACACTTTTATAAAGGAAAAGGTCAACAACACACAAAAATTTTAACTTTAATGACATAAAAATGGCATTTATGTTTAAAATTTTGAGATGATGTAAACTAATGAAATGTGTAAAAGTGGATGAAGTTTATGGCTATAATTTTTTTAATTTTTTTTGAACAAGAATTCACATAGTTTTAAAATTTTTTAAGTCGATTTTTTACTTGCTGAAAAATGCTGAAAAATGAGGGTCTTGTCCGCACCAAAAAAGTATATGCAAATAATCTCTTTTTCCTTTGATTTCAAAATATGTCATAGATAAAATGTATAGCTAGTGCAGAAACAAAGAAAAAATAGTTTTCAATGTATATTTTCTCTGTTATAACTACTCAAAGTCGAACATACCTGAAATCGACAGTTTTCATCTCACGTCAAATTTCCCCTATCAAATCTACACCATTCAGAAAATAAATTACACACTCTTGAAGATAACTCTCTCCTCTAGTGTTAAATATAAATTTTTAATTTTTTTGATAAGCTTTACTATTTTTTTCTATTTTTGAAGCATCTTGTTCTCGAATGTTAAAATACCTACTTGTAGTATTTTGAAATTATAATATATTAGATCTAATTAAAATACTATAAAAATTATATGATGATAATCTTGACTCTGTGCTCTAAAAAAGGGTATTTTTATATTTGTAAAACAATATCATTAAAAAGAGTAAGAGTTATTGAAACATCGCTTTTCTGAAATAATTTTATTTCTTTAGTAATTGTTATAAAACATGCATTTAATAGACATTTCCAATTGGAAAAGGTGAAGAACTTATCTAACTTAGCTAGAATGAATCTAGCTAGACCGTATGTTTGACAAAAAATAATTTTAGTTAGAAATATTCAAATTTAGCTATCCTGATAAGTTGTCCTGAAACGTGACACAGCTTTGTGCTTTTACCCAGGGGTTATAATAGGTCATACGGGATCCTAATGGGCCCCAAGGTGTCTAAGGACCCCTTATAAACCATTTCCCCATATTAGGACACATTAGAACAATAAAGTGTGTCACATGGAATTTTAGAATCACTTAAAATGCATTACATCGCCTAAGGAATAATTTTTTGTTTATGATGTGTCAAAAGGGGTAATAATGGGCCATATGGGGCTCTAATGAGTCCTAAGTGGTGTAAGGACCCCTTATGACCCATTATGAACCATTAAGATACATTATAACTATAAGGTGTATCTTAAGGGGTCATAATTGTTGGAAATATTCAGGAACTAACCAAGTTACTGAGAGGGGAGGGGTGAATCAGTAACTCCAAATTTTCTTCTCTTTTAACATGTATTTTACTTTTTAACCTTTGCATACAGGAAGCATGAAACTTAAAAGCATTCACAATAATGACACATAGATTTGGTTACCCAGAAACCTTCCAAAAGAAAGTAAAACTGGGGTGGGGATGAAACCCACAAAGCTTTAATACTGCAGAATAAAGTTGGCCGGTTAAGGCTTACAATTTGATCACTTCTGATGATCTGCCCTGTTAGGAGCAATAAGGATTGCTAAATCCACCTTGTTAAAGGATTTACAAACATACAGTGAAGTATGCACTCGGTAAAGAGATTTATACAAAGACTGTTAAGTCTACCCGGTTAAAGGATTTAGTACTGATTCACCTGTTAGAATGAAACAGTAGATCTCTGCTTTGCAACTGGATTGCTGATTGAGATTCTCTGATGTACTGATCACCTTGTGTGATGAATTTGTCTTTGCTGAACCTTATACTTCTGAAGCCTTCTGCAATTTGCTTATCTCTGCCTTGTTTCTTGTGTGTTATTCTTTTATTTCTACATCATTGTTTATATACAGGTCTCAAAAAATTAATTACAATTACAATTATACAGTCGGCTTGACAAATAAACATAAGTGCTACTAAGTCGGCCCAAATATGGTTACCCGGTTCCTTCAAACTGACTCGGTGACTTTCTGATACTCGGCGTCCACTGCATTACTCGGCATCGTCATGCACTCAGTAGAAGTGAAGGCACGGTTCATACTGATCACTCGGTAGGTATTGAAATCGGTAAGCATTGGTGACTCGGTAGACAAGATGTTACTCGGTTTACATTGTCCTGATCGGTTTGTACTAACTTGCTCGGTTTCCACTGTCTGCTCGGTTTGCACTGTCTGCTCGGTTTCCATCCAGAATGCAAATAAGTGTTGTCACTAGTGGCAATACTGCTTAATGCCAACAATAATGTGTTCTAAGGGGTCTTACAACCCCTTAGGAGACACTTTATGGTTCTAATGTGTCACAAGGGGTCATAATGGGTCCTAAGGGGTATTAAGACCCCTTATGAACCATTGTGAAAGATTATAAACCTAAGGTGTGTCTTAAGGGCTTGTAATATGTTCTAAGGGGTTGTACAACACCTTAGGACACACTTTATGGTTATAACTTGTTGAAAGAGATTATAATGAGCTATAAGGGGTATTAGGACCACTTGCAACCAATTACATCCCATGCAGACACATTAGGACCATAAATTATGCATTATGGTTGTTGTAATGTGATCTAAGTGGTCCTACAACCCTTTAGGACACACTTGATGGTTCTAATGTGTCTTCATGGGTAATAATGAGTTGTAAGGGGTTGTAATGGTTCCTAATGGGTATTGGGACCCCTTAAAACCAATTATGTCCCATTAAGACATGTATTAGAATCATAAAGTGAGTTATTATGTATGCTTTGATGGTTTAATTGTTTTTACATATGAAGTTATAAATATTTTTCTATCTTTTTTTATGTATGCTTTGATGGTTCAATTTAGTATGTTCTTATGAAGTTTTCATGTATTCTTATGTATGCTTTTATGTTGGATATTGCAAATGCATGAGGAGGTTATTGAGAAATTTAATATGTTTAATCACTACATTATTGAATGGACACTCATACTATTGTCATCTATGTTTTTTCACTGATGTCAGCATATGTTTCTATAAGGAGATCAGGCTGGTTATCACAGTGTATGGACACTGTACAGATGTTTCAGGTGTTTTGAAGATAGATGAGTGTTTAGGAGGGTGGTGTGATCTTCTATCCAAGATTTCATCATGTAATGTTTCATATTGGATGAGTTACAAATGTTTTGGTGAAGACTGGTCACTGGACTGTGATAGTGATAAATGACAGAGTTAGTCTTTGTATTTATGGTATATCTTATAGATGATATGGATTCAAGGTATGCGAGCTTGAGGGATGATAGAAAAGGTAATGAAGGAGGTACACTAGTTAGCATAAGGTACAAAACACTTGGTGACATCTTTTGTGTTGTGTGCTCTAGAGGTGATCTATTTGGAAGTTGATTGCAAAGATGTAGCGTGTATGAAGGATGGTGAACTTGAATTAAGGATGTCAATCCTTAATTGTTGCAATGTAATAATTGTATATTTTTTCTAGATACCATGTGTATCTTAGCAAGGGTTTATGTATTTTTTTTTAATTAGGAAAGCCTTATGGGTGAACCTGATTCACACGGAATTGTAATAGGGTATATATGTAAGGTCTTTTCTTTGGAAAATATATGGATGAGAAGAATATGATATAAAGAGGTTGTAAAAGCTATGAGCTTATGTTTGTTGTATGTAGATCAGAGGTTTGTTGGAGGAGATCATTGGAACTGATCAAGCAAAGATAGTTTCTACCATAACAACTCAAAAAGATTGTGTATTTCTTCATATACACTTGTGTTGTGAATAGTGAGTTCTGAAGGTGGATTTAATCTTCTTTGGGTAGTGAGCCCTCCATTTCTTCTTGAATCCTAATAGGGTCTAGCCTCTAACAAGGACTATGTACTATAATGTTTCAATAAGCTCCTAACAGGGATATATATTCTAACAAGGATAACTATACTCTCAGTACATCATTTGTGGGTGCTAGTTCCCACTAGGGTTTTTAACTTTAACGGGGTTTCCTCAAGACCAAAATATTATGTTATTGTGTTGGGATTTATTGTGTCCATTGGATCTAATATTCTTGCTACTTAAAGTTTAAAGTTTAATAATCTTCCATACAACTGATTCACCCCCCCTCTTAGTTGTATTGTGGACTGTTATTCCTAACAATTGGTATCATAGCATGTGGTTCTTAGAGAGAAAGCTTAACAACTTGAGGTGATTCTAGAGATGACATACTATATGAAGGATACTCCAAAAAAATTTCCTGAAAACTTTGACAGTTGGAAGAACAAAATGCGAACTCGCCTATTTTTTTTTGGGATTGACTATTGGTTGATTACAAGGAATAGGATAGCTATAAAGATGAAAGATGAGTTGACAAATGCTACTAAGGATGAAAAGAAGATATTTTAACTTAACATGATTGCAAGAGAAGCATTAATCATCACACTCTCTAAAGGAGAGTTTACTAAAGTTAAAGACCTGGATTCAACATACCATATTTAGGAAAGATTAGGAGCACTATATGAGTGTGACAAGTATACCAAACAAGAGAAGTTACAAAACTAGAAGATAAAGATGGAGAAGCAACAAATGAATGAGGATGAAAGCATTAGGGCTTATGTCCAAAAGGTTATAGAAGCTATATTTGGAATCAGAAATTGTGGAGGCACTTATGATGATGAAGAAGTTATTGTGAAGATCCTCATATCATTAAAAACTTTGTACAAGTTCAAGTCTATGTCTATTCAAGAAACTATACCTCTGACTCCGAACTTTAGCAGAGAGATGTTGATTGCAAAGCTAACAATTGATGATGAATCAAAGAATATTTTTAAGACCTTATACAAATCAATGGTTGGAGGATTACAATATCTGACCCACACCAGACTAGATATTGCTATTGTTGTTGGAATTGTGGCTAGATATCAGGTAGAACCAAAAGAATCACACCTAGATATTGTAAAAAGAATATTGAGATATCTGAAAGGAACCATAGACTATGGCTTATGGTATGATAGAAATGATAGCTTTGAACTTCACACTTATACTGATGTTGATTGGGCAGGAAATATTGATGACATAAAGAGTAGTAGCAGTGGTGCATTTTTCCTTGTGAAAAAGTTGGTTTCTTTTCTAAGTAAGAAACAAGATTGTATAACACAATCTACTACTGAATCATATTATGTTGTTGCTGCCATAAATTGCACTAAATTTTTTTGGATGAAACAAATGCTAATAGACATTGGAATAAATTTTGATGAGCCTATGGTTATCCATTTTGATAACACTAGTACAGTGAATATGTCAAAGAATCTGGTGATGCACTCTAAAACTAAACATATTTCTATCAAGTATCACTTCTTGAGAGACAAGGTGGCAGAGAAGGAAATTAAATTAGAATATATTAGTACAAAAGAGAAGATTGTAGACATCTTCACAAACCCACTACCAAAAGATACCTTTGAATATCTTAGAGGTATGCTTGGGTTTTAGACCCCTCCTAGTCAGAATTAAATAATGCAGATATGCATCAGTCCAAAGGTTTTGAGAGCCTTATCATATTCTAGACTTGATGTAGGGATCTACTCCTCAGGGGGAGTGATCATGGAAGAAAGATGTTGGAAAGAAGTATGTTGAATCATGGCACCCTTTTCCATTATTGTTAAAGGGGGAGTGTTGCTATGAGAAAATCCTTACTGTATGGGGAGATCATTTAGTTGCAGAACTTTGGATTGATATAACTTTGGGATGATAGATTTTCACATATGTTGACATCAATGCCAAAGGGGGTTGGATATTTTTAATGCATGAGGAGGTGATTGAGACATTTAATATTTTTAATCACTATGTTACTGAATGGGCACTCATACTATTGTCATCTATGTTATGTCACTGATGTCAACACATGTTTTTGTGAGGAGATAAAGCTGGTTATCATAGTGTATAGACACTGTACGAATGTTCTAGGTGCTTCAAAGATAGATGAGAGTTCAGGAGGATGGTGTGATCTTATATCCAATATTTCATCATGTAATGCTTCATATTGGATGAGTTATAGATGTTTTGGTGAAGACTAGTCACTGGATTGTGACAGTGAGAAATGACAGAGTTAGTCTCTGTGTTTCTAGTATATCTTCCAGATGATATAGATTCAAGGTATGTGAGCTTGAGGGATGACAAAAAAGGTACTAAAGGATGTACACTAGTGAGAGCAAGGTTCAAAACACTTGGTGATGTCAGTTGTGGCATGTGATCCAGAGGTGATCTATTTGGAAGCTAACTACAGAGATGTAGTGTGTATGATGGATAGAAAACTTGAATTAAGGACATTGGTCCTTAATTGTTGTAATGTAATCAATGTATACTTGTTCTAGGTACCATGTGTATCTTAGCAAGGGTTTATGTAATTGTTTATAATTAGGAAAGCCTTGTGGGTTGACTTGATTCACAGAGAATTGTAATAGGGTATATATGTAAGGTATTTTCTTTGGAAAAGATATGGATGAGAAGAAGATGATATAAAGAGGTTGTAAAAGTTGTGACCTTGTGTCTGTTGTATGTGGAGTAGAGGTTTTTTGGTGGAATTCATTGGAACTAATCAAGAAAAGATAGTTTATGCCATAATAGTTCAAAATGATTGTGTATTTCTTCATATACACTTGTGTTGTGAACAATGATTTCTAAAGGTGGATTTAACCTTCTTTGGGTAGTGAGCCCTCCATTTATTCTTGACTCCTAATAGGGTCTGTCCTCTAACAAGGACTATGTACTGTAATGTTTCAATAAGCTCCTAACAGGGCTATATCTTCTAACAAGGATAACTATACTCTCAGTACATCATTTGTCGGTGCTAATTCCCACCGAGATTTTTACCTTTAACAGGGTTTCCCCGAGACCAAAATATTATGTTATTGTATTGGGATTTATTGTGTTCATTGGATCTGATATTGCTACTGCTTAAAATTTAAAGTTTAATAATCTTCCATACAACTGAGTCACCCCCCCTCTCAGTTGTATTTTGTACTATTATTCCTAACTATGTCTTTTTTTATGTACATGCTTTAATGTATGTCCCCTTAAGACATTAGTGAGAATCAAATGCTTTAATGTTTTCTTTTAGCTTATGAAATTTAAATACAATAATTGATTTGAAGTGCATAAATGAAATGTAAATTAGTTAAACATTAATTACATTTTAACTGACATATGTATGAAAAATATACATATGACATGAACATACATAAAATAAGTCTACTTAATGAGCACATGGTCACTCATAACATGAACATGTATGCTTTGATGGGTCAATAATATGTTCTCAAATAAAATTTGTACATGTTCTTATGTATGCTTTTATTTCTTTTGTTATGTACATGCTTTTATGTTTTCTTTTAGCTTATGACATTTAAACACAATAATTGATTTTAACTACATTTATGACATGTAAATTAAATAAAAATTAATTACATTTTAACTGACATGCATGAAAAATAGACATATGACATAAAAACACATAAAATATGTCTTCTTAATGAACACATGAGCATTCATATCATGAACATGCATAACATGAACATATAAGATGAACTTGGTAGAATAACACATGATCATGAAATAACATGTGTCTAAAATAACATATATAGATATATGTAATGTATATATGAAATCTCTAGAATATAACATGTCTATCAAATGTCTAAAATAACATGTAACATGTCAACTAGGTCTATATCTAGATCCATGACCTGATGGTGGTCCACGTCCTTCGGATCTCTGCATGAAATAAAAGAAATATATAGGTGTCATGCATACATGTCAAATAAATTAAATAGTTATTCAAGAAAAAATATATAAAGACATCTAAAATTACATGTGATTCATTCTCCATGGGATTACTAGGTGTTTGTAAATCACCATAACCTAACATACTATCAAAAAGACCATGGAGTACATGTATAAATATTAATCATTTAATTCAAATTTTTAAAAGAAATATACTTAATTAGATAGATGTATGTATAAGTTTTAAATAAAATCAAATTTTAAATAAATATATACCGTAGCCATATATAATGCTCTCCTAATCCCACTCAAGTTTGAATCATGTAATGACACCTCTAAAGGATCAATCTACTCATCTGTAATAAATGTGGTCAAAGTACGGTGTGATGAGGGGGTCTAGGTAGGGGAGTTCCATCATCGTCAATTGTATTTTGTTGAGGAGATGTAGGTGTTGTAGGAGTATCATCCTCTCTTTGTACACCCTAAAAACCTAATCTAATAGAACCTCACAAATGAATGTGTGTGACATGTGTTGAGATTCTACTGAGAGGAATCCTAGTGACTTCCTGTAAATCCTAATACACATAAAGTAGATCACTACATAGATATGTACCCACATAATGCAAAAGAATCCTCCTTTGATAAAGCTATAAATTCAAGGAAAGATGGTATGTCTTCTATCACATGTGGATCATCACTAGAGGATGCATTGTGTGTAGGTGTAGAAATGGTAGCACGAGAATGCAACATATATCTTTTGCAACTATCAGATGACATCTTATGAACCTGTATCACCATACTCATGAGACTAGAATACACATCCTTCCTAGTGTCATCTTGTTGGTGGAAATTTATTATGGGAAAGTGAGATACAAAGAGGGGGAGGGGTGAATTAGATATCAACCAATTATTGCATTTTGACATAAATAACTTGCATAACATAAACATCAAATTTGATACTGTAATAGATCTAATATCCTAATCATCATCCATGAAAATAAAACATATAAAAATGATTTTGGTTACCCATAAACCCTTGAAAGGTAAAACTAGGGTGGGCATGACACCCACAAATCTTCACTACTATGGTATTAAAGTTTTCTTGTTAGGGGTACAAGTTTGACCATAAAATAATGATCTATCCTGTGAGGGGTTTTCCCTATTAAGAGCTTTAATACATATACAATCTAACTTGCAAAAAGATTTAAACTTACAATAAAGTAAGCACTTGGTTAAGAGATTTACTTAGGTTTGTTCAAACCACTTTGTTAAGATATTTAGCCCGATTCACCTGTTAGAATGCCTCAGTACCTGATCCTTCAGTTTGCACTATGTTGCTGATAACAAATCTTCTCCTTCTAGTATATACTTGATCTTCTATATCAAATATGTCTTTGTTATGTCCTTCACTTCTCTACTCAGTGGCTGAACTTTGTCTCTAATAATCAATACACTTCTTTGTTCTCCATGTATGAAATCCCCTTCATACTCATACTCTATCTTTATACATTTTAAGGTTTAGATCTCATCTTATAAAGACAATAGATCATCTCCACAAATTGAGATCGGTGATCTAGATTGCCTTCTTATGCTACTTAACCATTCCCTAATTCTAATTGGTTCCATGAATTAAATAGGGATTAATAATTATAATTCAAAAGAATAATCACCTCCGTGATTTCCTAAACAAACAATTAATATAATATAGGTGTTAGCCAAAACTATCTACCTAAGTTTTTGTGCCAATATAAACACATATGTCAAATTTGGCTTGCTCAACATTTGATATCTCTGGCACTCGACACTCACTGTTCTTCATACCCTGGTGCTCAACACTGACATCTCTACATAACTCGACATAAGTTTTGCTTAGTTATTATTGAAGTACTCGGTGACCTCAAACTTTCTCGACAGTAACTACTACTTGGTTAATGTACAATATACATGAATTGGCCTATACGTGATGACTCGGCCATAGTGATGATTGACCAACATTGCCTAGAAAATTACTAAGTGTAAGACACTAATAGATAGCAAAAATTTAGGGAGCAACAATCTCCCCCTTTGACATTAGTGGCAGAAACACTTTGTCATGACATTAAAATTATGTTTACATGAGTACTTAGTATTAAACAAAACTTCTATATAATACTCTCCCTAAGACTTGACTCGATCTTCAAGAAACAAATTCACACATATATACATAAGAATCTCTTCTTGTTTTTTCTTGACATACAACCAAATATACACATTTTTAAAACTTAGTATGTCATACCATTGATTCTACTATGTTTGTTTCTACTTTCTACTTTGGCTCTAAATTCTGATATCTTGTATCATTTTTGTTTCCCTTTTTCTATCTTTTCCCCTTTTCTATCATGTCATACTATTTCCCCCTTGTTTTTGTCACTTGTAATTCTTGGGGCATAGGGGTTTTAAAGTACTTTTCAAAAAATGGTTTGTGAAGCTGCATTACCATTCCTAATGAGTTGTCCCAACCAGACCTTACAGACTTCAAAACCTCAGACTTTATTTCTAGCTCAAAAGCTAGCTCGACTAGGCTCTTGACAATAGAAAGATGAGGGTTTCTCTGAACTAATTCCTTTTTCATGACTAAATCCCTCTACATAGCCTTGAGATGAGGTGTTAACACTATTTGGATAGAGAGTAGTCTAGCCCTTATTTTACCATCATTAGCCACCAACTCGGCTAATCTACCTTGGGCATGTAATAACCTAGTAAAATAAATAGAGGTAGAACTTGCATCCATGCTCAATGAGTGACTTGAAGACTTTAGATCTAATTGTAGTTTGTCTATCAGATCCTGATTGTCCTTTGTAAACTCTTCAACATTTCATAATTTTTTGTACAGAGAATGGGCATTCTGCACAACTTCCTGCAAAAAAATTTTGTGATTGTAGGAAAACATAGGTTTTAAAGGGGACCCAAAACTCTGTACAAGTAGAGAATAAAATATTTAACGTTAAGCATACTAAAGAGAAATAGGATTGGGACCTTGTCCACCAAAACCAAAACCAGCAGAAAAGACCTTTAAAAAAAACACCAACAAAAGAATGACAACTAGGGAGAACCAAAAAAGGACAACACTAGGAACCAAGAACACTAAGAAAATTCTTTACGAGTTTCATCCACTTCCTTCTTTGCCTCAGAGATCTTTTTTATGGCAGCATTGAAGTTAGAAAGCTCCTGGATTCTATCTTAGATCTTTATCCTTTTAGCAGACCAAGTACGTTTACCAGGGCCCTCCTCTACCATATAATCATTATCCTCCTCAAGTTTCTTGCTGGGGGAACTGGCATCCAGCTCTGCTTTGATGGTCAGAAAATAGTCCATGGCAGAACCCATGAACATGTTATTATCCTACATATGTTTCTTCATGGCATTCTCCAGCGTATCCATTCTAACTTGCATTTCATGCACCTTCTTGTCCCTATCATTGTCCATGTTTCCATCCAAAGTATTTGAACCAAACTCCAACCTTTCCTGTAGGGAATCAATCTTAGTAGAAAAAGAATGAAATTTTAAAGTCAAATTTTTTATTTCTTGAAAGACCCATTTCAAAAAATAAAATGAGTACATAGAATCTTCCTTTGTAGTCTGGAGAAGCCCAAAGGCAGGGTCAATTTTTTCATCCATATCTTCTTTGAGCCGTTGAACATTTCATTCCTACATATCAATAGTTTTGGCAAAGGGAATGTTCTAAGAATAGGCAGGGACATTAACTTTCTCTGTAGTAGGGGAAACCATCTCCGCATTAGGGGAAACCTTCCCTACATTAGGGGAAACCTTCTCCACATTAGGGGAATCCTTCTGAATATTTGAACAGACCTCCATGATAACCTCCAGCTTAGGGGAAATGGGCACATCATGTTCTTCAGAACTGTCATACTCCACCAAGATGGGGACCTATTGACCGCCAACATCCTCCTCTTTCTTGTCATCATCATTGTTGTTCTTGCTCATAGAGGTATTCCCTACCTCCATTGTACCAGCAACCTCCTCCTTCGTGTTCTCATAATCCCCTAAAGTTGTATTCAACCCCAAAGTCAAAGTATCACTACCCTCCTAATTCAAATTATATGTGTCCTCATAACCATCCACACTATCAACAGTGGTGCCAGTATCCATACCAACATCCTTATCCTTTTTAAAAAAAATTCAAGATGGATTCTCCTCTTTAACAACCATCTCCCTAATACGTTTCTTAGTTGAGCTAGAGGTTTTGGGAGAATAAATGATAGGGCTAGAGATTTCAATCTTCTTAATGTGTTCTAAAATGAGGAGAATAAGCCCCTCATGGAGGATGGGTTTCTTCTCTTTCCTTCTATGCTAAGAAATACTAAGGCAGAGGGACTGAAGGATATAGAAAGGAAAAGACACCCTAATCTTGTGATGGAAATGATAGAGAAACACAAAATGGTAGGAATGGGTGTTAATACCTACCATCAAGGGTAACATATTCCATGATCATCATCATAACCATCACCCAAATTTCCTTGAAAGTAGCAACATCATAACAGCCTCGGGAATCTTTCACCAAACTCTACACTTCAACCTTGCTTTTGGGGAAACACCAGATGGCCTTTTGCAAAATTTTCTTATCTCTATAAAATTTGATGCCCTTGAGGCTCAGTCTAGACACCTCAGCTATGAGTTCCTCTATTCTGTTCATAATGAGACCAACGATAGTAAGCACCCCATCTTTCTAGGACTCAACAAACATTTTTGTAGCTATCTTTACTCCCATGCAACCGTTCCATATAGGTAGTAAGACCTCCCTTTCTGAGAATTTCCCAAACCTCCGACATATTTTTCCATTTCACACAGTCCTTTAGTTCCCTTCAATTTAGCCCGCCACCCATGATCTTGAAGATAGCAAGAACAATAGCATAAGTAGAGAAAAACCAAATGTTGAAAGAAAAGGCAACTTTGAAATAAACAAAGATTAATTCATGTCTAAAATTAGTAATCTCAGGAAAGGCACCACTTTCCATAATCATATTAGCTTGTTTCGCTAAAATGTGTCTTATCATCATAATTTCTTGAGATACTCCCAATCCACCCTTTTTCTTTCAGACTTGTCAAAAGCTAACTTAGCTCTCATATCAACAGTGAGATTGTTACATCTGTGCCAGATCATGATGTCCTTAGCTTTAACCACAAAGTTGGCCATCTCATCAGTGGTATAATTCTCTTCCTAGTAAGCATGAGAAATAATGACTTTCTTAAAAGACTTAATAATTATTTGGGCTTCCTCGATTATCACCTTAATGGACCATGATGGTTTTGTAATGTTATTGATGCACCTTAATATATTCATTGAATCTCCTTCAATCCATACATTCTGAGCCATTTATTTATTAATAATTTTTAGGGTTTGTAGAAGAGCCATGGCTTTCACAACATTCTTGGTTTGCACCCCAATGGGAATCACCCCGGTAGTAAGGAAATTGGCTAGGTCATCTCTTATGAGCCCACCACAACTTGCCAGATCTAGGTTGCCCTTTGCAACACCATTGAAGTTTATTTTAATCCATCCTGGTGGGGGAGAGAGCCAGATGGAATTATCCCTTTGAGTTGAGGTTTTATTTATGGGCCCAACACTAAAAACACCAGCATTGAAGTCTAGCATCATACCAGTCGACGAGCTATAGTTTTCACTGAGAATTTGCTTAATCTTTTCTAAAATCACCATACGTAGGAGTTCATTATTCTTGAAGAATCTATCATTGCATTCTCTCCATAACCTCCATATAACGTAGGGTGCAATAAGATTCCACAACTGTTGATCCATGGCAACCTTTGCTTTTCTCCATTGCATACATAAATTCTCCATATTGTTGGGACAAAACTAGTTAATCTGCCAGCAATGTAACAAAAGACACCAAACTTCCCAAGAAAAGATAAAATCAATGCTAAGATGCAAGATCGACTCTTCAGCTTTCTTACAAAGGAAACATCTATTACTCAAAATCATACCAAATTTTTGGAGGTTGTCTATAGTAAGAATTTTATTCTGCAAAACTAGCCAGAAAAAAATATTAATTTTAGGAATTAATATTTTGTTCCACACCTGAGCCCAAAAGGGGAGAGTATCAGGTTGCTTCAGTAAGAGCTCAGAGAAAGAGGCCACAGTGAAGACACCAGAAGGAAGAATACCCCAAAATAGCTCATCTTCTCTAGATGACTTAACCTTACAGATCATTAGGTCCAGCATCAAAGGCTTAAGCACTTCATCCACTAAGGAGAGGTCAATCCATGAACCATTCCTCTAGTAGTACCAGAACCTAGACCCAAATCTTTGAATACAGAAGTTAATGAAAGGTTGAAAGGCAGAGACAGAGCTAAGAGGACAATCCTTGAGCTAGCAATCATCCTAGAACATGATTCTCCTACCATTTCCTAGATACCACTTAGCCCCTTTAAAGGCTACCTCCTTAGCATTCTGGATATAGTTCGAAATGGAAGAACCCTACACTTTCAAATCCATTTTCCAAAACTTAGAGATGTGGGAAAAAGAAAAGAGATACTTTTTATGGATAATTTCATTCCATTCTCTCTTTTCACCAAAAATCCTCTATGTCTATTTGGCTAGAAGAGCCATATTGGTCACTCTTAGAGGGAGAATACCCAGCCTCCCCCACTTTTTAGGATTACAAACCTTGTCCCATGCCACCAGAGCCAGTCTCCTTTTGTCTTCCACTCCCGACCACAAAAAATTTATCTAAATTTTTTCAATAATATCTGCATGTTTACTAGGAATTTTAAAAAGACTAAGAACATAAATGGGGAGGCTCTATAGAGAGGTCTTCATGAGCTTAAGTTTAGCTTCTTGACTAGTAATGCACTTTTCCAACTAGCCATCTTTCTGTTAAATCTATCCACTATACCATCCCAAAAAGAATCAGGAGGTTTAAGCCCTAGAGGAAGGCCAAGATAGGTAGTAGGAAAGATATCAATTATGCACCCAATAATTCTAGCGATTGTTAGGAATGAATGCAAAGTGTTTTGGTAGTCATTCTGTAGCAGTTTTTGTTGCATTCATGACTTGGATTGTCATTGATCTCAACATAGTGATATTCTGGATATTAGCAGGAAAGTAGGTATAGTTTTGTTTTGCGCACATGTTGTATTGTAGATTGGCTTTTGCACAGTTGATGGTATGTTCTTTGGTGTGTTATTAACCTATGCTTAACAACACAAAAAGAAATTCATTCATTTGTAAGAGTTATGAGCATTTTGCTGAAAGCAGTGTTTAGACAGTGTTTCTGTGTAGCGATGTTCAAAAATTGGAGGATATCTCTTAGCTGGGATGGAATCTAATTTTTCATAGCTAAAGGGATGTTAGAGACTCATTAATGATGATGTGGTTCATAGTGCAAAC
Organism: Chamaecyparis obtusa; assembly: GCA_027943335.1. Classification (NCBI taxonomy): domain Eukaryota; kingdom Viridiplantae; phylum Streptophyta; class Pinopsida; order Cupressales; family Cupressaceae; genus Chamaecyparis; species Chamaecyparis obtusa. Next base: position 397,191 of record BSBK01004043.1, read on the forward strand.
TTTGAGGACATATTTGGAGAAAGTTATAGTAACTGGAAGCTGTCAGTTTTATGTGAATTTTGTGTGTAGCGTGTAGAATTTATTATTTTGTAATTTAGGACTGACTCATTTGTAATTATTTGAGTTTGGTATATAAGAATGAATGTTTTCCTTATTTTAGTGTGTACTATGAATATTGTGATGTGAACATATGCATGAAGTGAAGAAAAGAGCTAATTCAGTGATGAAGGAAGACTTGTGAGTACAAAGATCTGGACTTGTGATCTTGTGTGGTAGAGAGTGTAGTTTTGGCATAGTGTGAAGGAGGTAATATATTTCATATTATTCTATTAAATAATTCTAAGATCTTTTGGACAGTGGGTTCAGAGATCTTGCCTTGAAACTATTTGGGCAGTGGGTCCTTCTGTCTTCCATAAACTCTTAACTAGGTTAGAATCTTTTAACAGGGATTCAAAATCTCCTAACAGGGATTTATATGTACTGAATGTATTTCATAAGACTCCTAATAGGGTCCATCCTCTAACAAGGAACTTTAATATTAGTACATAATTTTCTGGGCATCATTCCCACTGGGGTTTAGTCTTTTCAAGAGGTTCCCTAGTTAACATATCTTGTGTTATTGTGCAATTATGTATGATTATCTTTCTATGGTTGATCAGTACATTGATTATATTGTTTAAAGCTGTTGAATGGATAAATTATTAGATAACTGATTCACCCCCCCCCCCTCTCAGTTATCTTGGGGATCTTTACTTTCTAACAATTGGTATCAGAGCAGTAGGTCCTTGAAAGAAAAGTTTAACAACTTAAGGAGATCCATGGCGAATTTTAGAAAAGAAAGCCCTAAGTTTGATGGAGTAAATTTTGACAGCTGGAAAGAAAATATGAAGACACATCTATTGTGTTTAGGACCAAGTTATTGGTTGATTACAAAGAATGAGAAGACTATAGTCAGGTAAGATGTTTGAAAACATCTCATGCAATTTGGAAAGCTTTACATTCTACTTTTGAAGGTGATGAACATGCCAAGAAGGCTAGATTACATAATTGGATTTGTGCATTTGAAGATATCAGAATGATGGAAGATGAATCTATTAGAAGTTATATTGGTAGGATGTCTAAGATTGTGATAGGAATAAAGTCTTGTGGAGGTGATAAGATAGAGAATGAAGTGATATGGAAAATTTTGAGAACTTTGACACCAGTATTCAAGCAGACAATGCAGATGATTGAATAAGTGATACCTTGTACATCAAACTTTTCAAGAGAGACTCTTATTGGAAGATTAGAAACAGTAGAGATGAACTTGAGATTATCAAGAGAGCTACCTAGAATGGAAACAACATTCAGTGCTCTTAGCATTAGACCTACAAGAAGTACTAGTGTGAATGGAAATTATGCCAGTAGTAGCAGATCTGAGGAAGATAAGAAGATTGAAGAAGGTATTGCATTACTTGTAAAAAGAGAACCAGATGGTAAGAAAATCTTTAAATGTTGGACTTGTCAAGAATATGGTCATTTTGCATCTAAATGTCCTAAAAGAGTTAAGAAGTATAGAAGCAACTTTAAACCTAGGAGATCTAAAGAATGTTATTATGCAAATGATGAAGATTTTGAAGCAGGAATTGAAAAACATTTAAGTGACAGTGATAATGATAACTTTGAGGAAATAGGATTTATAGCAATTAAGGAAGAAAGTTCTGAATCTGTTAAAAGGGAAGAAAAAGCATTAGTTTCACAAGTTGAAAAGAAATCTGATTGGATTATAGATAGTGGTTGTTCACATCATATGACTGGGGATAAAAGAAAGTTTGTTAAGTTAGATAATTATGATGGAGGAATTGTTAGAGTTGGTAACAATGCACCTTGTTTGATTAAGGGTATAGGATCTATTACTCTTGATGGAAAGACTAACACTGATGATGTTTACTTTGTTGATGGACTAAGACATAATCTACTAAGTGTTGGACAATTGGCTGATAAGGGTTATCAAGTTTGGTTTTCTGAGAAAACTTGTGTGATAAAAGATAAAGATGGAAATTTGATTGGAAAAGGATCCAGAACCAGAGGTAATGTATTTCAATTGAATCCTACTGAGATGACATGTTTGATAACTAGGATTGATGACAGTTGGTTATGGCATAAAAGGTTTTGTCATATAAACTTTGATAATATTGTCAAGGTGAGCACTACACTTGCGGTAATAGATTTACCTATAATTATGAAACCTACTAACATGATTTGCAAAGAATGTATGATGGAAAAGAAGAAAAGGAGTTCATTTCCCAATAAGAAGTTCACATCGGCATAGAAGGTGGAGATTGTTCATACAGACTTGAGTGGTCCTACTAGGACTAGAGGATTCTATGGTGAAAGGTATTTTATGATTCTTGTTGATGATTTCACAAGAACGATGTGGATTGCATTTTTGAAAGAAAAATCTAAAGCATTTGATAAGTTTTAGATCATGAAAATCAAAATTGAGAATGAATCTAGAATGAAGATTAAGTGTCTAAGATCTGATAGAGGTGGTGAATTTACATCTAGAGAGTTTAACACTTTTTGTGAAATGAATGGTATTAAGAGACAACTTTCAGCCCCTAGAACACCAGAAAAAAATGGTATTGTAGAAAGAAGAAATAGGTCAATAACTAAAGCATCGAGAGCTATGTTGTTTGAAAATGATTTGGCTAAAACTTTTTGGAGAGAAGCAGTGAACACAACAGTATACACTATGAACATAGTACAAATAAGAGCAGATACAAACAAGACACCTTATGAATTATGGTTTGGACATACACCCTCAGTTAAGTATTTTAGAATTTTTGGAAGTAAATGTTATATAAAGAGAGATGATGATACAGGAAAGTTTGATCCTATAAGTGATGAAGGAATATTTCTTGGATATTCTTTAAAAATAAAAGAATATAGATGTTATAAAAAAAGAACTAAGACTATTGTTGAAAGTGCAAATGTAAAAGTTGATGAGAAGTTTAAAATTTAGGAAAGAATGCTTGATTATGAATCTGATGGAGAAGCACAACCTTAGCCTAACATTGAAAATACAGAATTATTTCTTGAAACTAATAGTGATTTGCTGAATGAAAGTTATACTGAAGAAGACAGAGAAGAAAATAGAGAAGAAAATAAAGAAGAAAATAGAGAAGAAAAAAGAGAAGAAAATAGAGAAGAAAATAGAGAAGAAAGCAGAGAAGAATCTATAATCGGAACAAGATTAGTAACTATGACACCTAACAGGTATACTTCAAGACATCACCCTGTTGAGCAAGTTATTGGAAGTTTAGATAGAGGAGTTTTGATTTGGAATAAGGTACATTTATGTTTGATTTCTCAAATTGAACCTAAGACTACTAATGAAGCTTGTGAAGATGAACATCGAATCAATGCTATCAAAGAAGAACTAGAGCAGATTGAAAAAAACAAGACATGGGAATTGGTCCCTAGACCTGAAGACAAGAATGTGATTGGAACAAAGTGGGTATTTAGAAAAAAGATGAATGAACAAGGAGAAGTGATAAGAAACAAAGCAAGATTGGTATGTAAAGGATATTCACAATAAGAAGGAATTGACTATGAAGAAACTTTTGCACCTGTGGCCAGACTTGAAGCAGTGAGAATGTTTCTAGCATATGCAACTTACAAGAAATTCAAAGTGTATCAGATGGATGTGAAGTCAGCATTTTTGAATGGTGAATTGGAAGAAGAAGTCTACATTGAGCAGCCTGAAGGTTTTCCTTTGACACAAGAAGGAGATATGGTATGTAAGTTAAAGAAAGCTTTATATGGATTAAAACAAGCACCTAGAACCTGGTATGCAAGATTGGATAAGTATTTATTGAAATTGAGATTTATAAAAGGAACAATAGATAGTAACTTATACACAAAAGAAATTGAGAATGGTTTGTTGGTTATAGTTATATTTGTTGATGATATTATCTTTGGAGGAGAAGATGAAGCTAGTGACAAATTTGCAGATGAAATGAAGACTAAATTTGAGATGAGCATGATTGGAGAAATGAAATATTTTTTGGAATTATAGATAACACAAAGCAAGGAAGGTATATTTGTAAGTCAGACTAAGTATTTAAATGAATTATTGAAAATATTTGGAATGGAAGATTCTAAACCTGTTGGAACACCTATGGTAACCAGACATAAGTTATCTAGAAAAGATGAGACACCAGCAGTTGAGCAGAAAAAGTATAGATCTATGATTGGAGGATTGTAGTACTTGACACATACAAGACCTGATATAGCACATTCAATGGGGATTGTAGCAAGATTTCAAGTAGAACCTAGAGAATCACATTATGTAGTAGTAAAGAGGATACTGAGATATCTGAAAGGAACAATGGATTATGGATTATGGTATGAGAATTTTGATGATTTTACTTTATGTGCCTATACTGATGCAGATTGGGGAGGTAGCGTTGATGAAAAGAAAAGCACCAATGTGGAGCCTTTTTTCTTGGAGGTAAATTAGTCTCTTGGCTAAGTAAGAAGCAAAATTGTACTTCACAAAGCACAACAGAAGTAGAATATGTTGCAGCAGCAAATAATTGTAATCAGATTATTTGGATGAAGCAGATGTTGAAAGATATTAGAATAAAGTTTGATGAGCCTGTTATTATACATTGTGATAACACTAGTACAGTGAGTATGTCAAAAAATCCTATTTTACATTCTAAGACTAAACATATTGAGATCAAGTATCATGTTGTAAGAGAGAAAGTTACAGAAAAAGAAGTAAGATTGGAGTACATAAGTATAAAGGAGAAGATAGCAGATATATTTACAAATCCTTTACCTAAGGATACATTTGTGTATCTAAGAGGTATTCTTGGGGTTATGCCCCAACCTATTTTTGAGAATTGATGCAAATGATTGCATCCGTCCAGTGGTATATGAGCCCTATCTTTCTTCTGGATTGGATGTTGGAACTTCCTCTATGGGGGAGTTTATGAGCTGAGTCATGAGGACTCTTGTTATTGTATTTTTATGAAAAGTGTCTTTTGACATTAACTTTTTGTTGACTTAGTGATGGAATTTCTATCATTTCTGTCAATGGGGGAGATATATACATGAAAAACATTATGGATTGTATGAGAGAGCTGAATAGGAAAATGAAGCAAGATTTGATTTGATATTTTGCAGTGATGTTGCAGTATTGGATTTTTGGAACATTGGATTTTTTTCATCTATGTTGCCATCAATTCCAATGGGGGAGATTGCTAGGAATGAATGAAAAGTGTTTTGACAGTCATTCTGTAGCATTTGTTGTTGCATTCATGACTTGGATTGTCATTGATGTCAACATAGTGATATTCTGGATATTAGCAGGAAAGTAGGTACATTTTTGTTTTGTGCACATGTTGTATTGTAGATTTGATTTTTATAGTTGATGGTATGATATTTTGTGTGTTATTAACCTATGGTTAATAGCACAAAAAGAAATTCATTCATTTATAAGAGTTATGAGCATTTTGGTGAAAGCAGTGTTTAGACAGTGTTTTTGTGTAGCGATGTTTGAAAATCGGAAGACATCTCTTAGCTAGGATGGAATCTGATTTTGCACAATTAAAAGGATGTTGGAGACTCATTAATGATGACTTGGTTCATAGTGCAAACTTTGAGGACATGTTTGGAGAAAGTTATAGTAACTGGAAGCCGTCAGTTTTATGTGAATTTTGTGTGTAGCATGTAGACTTTATTATTTTGTAATTGAGGACCGACTCATTTGTAATTATTTGAGTTTGGTATATAAGAAGGAATTTTTTCCTTATTGTAGTGTGTAATATGAAGATTTTGATGTGAATATATGCATGAAGTGAAGAAAAGAGCTAATTCAGTGATGAAGGAAGACTTGTGAGTACAGAGATCTAGAATTGTGATCTTATGTAGCAGAGAGTGCAGTTTTGGCACAGTGTGAAGGAGGTAATATATTTCATATTATTCTATTGAATAATTCTAAGATCTTTTGGATAGTGGGTTCAGAGATCTTGCCTTGAAACTGTTTGGGCAGTGGGTCCTTCTGTCTTCCATAACCTCTTAACCGGGTTAGAATCTTTTAACAGGGATTCAAAATCTCCTAACAGGGATTTATATGTACTGAATGTATTTCATAAGACTCCTAACAGGGTCCATCCTCTAACAAGGAAATTTCATATTAGTACATCATTTTTTGGGCATCATTCCCACTAGGGTTTACTCTTTTCAAGAGGTTCCCTAGTTAACATATCTTGTGTTATTGTGCAATTGTGTATGCTTATGTTTCTATGGTTGATCAGTACATTGATTATATTGTTTAAAGCTATTGAATGGATAAATTATCAGATAACTGATTCACCCCCCCCCCCCCCCCTCTCAGTTATCTTGGGGATCTTTACTTTCTAACAACAATTATATTCTACCTATCCTTAGGAGTATTGATAAAAAATAAGGAGCTCAAATCCTAGTTGATAGTTTGACTAGAGCCTAAGGAATAAGTGGTAAGAGCCTGTTTGATAACCCTAGCTTCCTAGATAGATGATAACCCCATGATGATAGTGTCATCCATGATTTGTTCATGAGAATAAGATCTAAAAGCCGAAGAGGGGGGAGAGACCTTTGGAAGAACCAGTGGAGACTAAATGATAGAGATAACACCCTAGAAATTCAGCCATGATAGAAAATAGGATAGGAGATAAATGATCTCCCTATTGAAGCCCCCTGGAAGGTTTGAAAAATATGGAGGGGGATCCATTAACTATAATAGTAGTAGTAGAAATACTGATGAGCTAGAAAATTAGTTTGAGGAAATTGTCACCAAAACCAAAAGATCTCAACACCTTGATCAGCAAGTCTCAGTCCACCCAATCATAAGCCTTCAAAAGATAAAGTTTCAAAAGAATGCCAGAGTTAAGAGAAAAATGAGTGGAGTGAATAACCTCATGAACCTTAATCGAATCAAGGATTTGTATGCTAGGAAAAAATCCACTTTTCTGAGAAGAGATGATCTGAGGAAGAATAGCCAACAAACGAGAGGTTATAACTTTAGATAAAATCTTGTACATAGAGTTCCATAGGCTAATCAATCTAAAGGAATCCATCGAATCAACACCAAGCTTCTTAGGAATCAAAGCAATAAAGATAGCATTAATCTCTTTTAACAAAGATCTTTCTCCAAAGAATTCTTTAACTACATTGCAGATGTCCTTACCAATAATATGCCATAATTTATGAAAGAAGAGCACAGAGAAACCATCCAGACCTAGGGATTTATCACCTTTAAAAGAAAAGATATGAGACTTGACTTCTTCCTAAGAAGGGATAGTAGTTAAAGCTTTGTTGGTGGCATCATCAACAATGGTAGGAATAGAATCTAGAAGAGTATCTTGATTCTCCAAATGAAGATTCAAATCTTTAGATAAAAGAGAGGAGAAGAAATCAATCGTAGCCTTAGATATATCATTATAATTACTAACCTCCCTAGCCTCCACTTTAAGTTTGGAGATCCTATTAGAGGCTCTATGTTTAGAGGTGAACAGATGAAAGAATCTAGTATTCTTGTCCCCCGCTTTAAGCCAAATTTATCTAGATCTTTGTCTCCAATACTCTTCCTCCTTGGAGATAATATTATGAGTCTTGGAAAGGATACTCTCCTCCTTATCCCTAAGCTCTTGAGTCATCCCAAAATGTTGAATGGTATCTTGAATAATATCGAGGTCTCTTTTCAGCTGAATTTTAGATTTGACAATGTCACCAAAAGCATCTTTGCTCCAAGAATTGACATTCTGTTTAACATTATGAAGTTTTTAAACCACTCTAAACATCACGATTCCTTGAATATTGATAGTCCACCAATCTTTAATATTCTATTCAAGATCTAGATGATAGATCCACATCTTTTCAAATCTAAAAGGTGGGTTGCCCTTAACAGTAGTTAGATCAACACTAAAACATATCAGGAAGTGATCATAGCCGATCTTCGAAAGGGATGACAAGGAATTGTCAAAGCTTTCAAGCTAGCACCCAAAAGTTAGTGCACGGTCCAGCCTAACTTGGATGAGGTCCTGACCAATCCTTCTATTTGACCAGGTATAATTGACCCCTTGAAGCTCCACATCAAAAAGAGCTTGATTATTGATAAATTCCATAAGCTCCACTCTACCATCAAGTTGGCTCTAATTATCCACTCCACCAAACTTCTTGTTTTCTTTCAAAGGATAATTGAAGTCACCAATAATCAACTAGGGAAGGTCTCAAAATGGATTTGTCTGATTTTCAACCCTTTTCCAGAGCTGGGATCTACCAGCTTTAGAGTTGGGGGCATAAATAGTAATAGCAACCTATTCAAAATCTAGCTTGACATGGACAAAGTTAATGCTTAAGTAGTTCAGATTCTCCATAATCATAGTCCCCCTAACATGATTCTAATTCCAAAAAATAGCAACCCCTCCTGAAGCTCCTTCAGAGCTAATGCCTACCACCCCACTATTTTTGACTATTCTATTTTTTTCCACCTTATATTTCCCCATCTTCATTTCTTGAACAAAAATAATATTAGGTTTATGGTCTCCTACCAAATTCCTAAGGATGTCTTTCTTACGAGGGGCATTCAACCTTCTTATGTTCCATGAGATGAAGTTCATTTCTTGACCAGAGTACAGACTCCCTGGATGGTAAGCTACTTACCATTGGCAATATCCTTCTTACTTTCTCTTTCTCTAATCTCTTTGTTAGTATATCTACCTTGGGCTTGTTTATGAGATCCAACATCCACCTTAAGACCCTTAGTTCCCCAATCTTCTTTAATTTTACTAGTGACACCCTTGGAGCCAGGTGTAATCAGTTTTCTATCCTTCTTTTTTTGTTTCTTCCCCTTTTGAACAATCCAGGGTTCCTTATTTTGATCTGCTGAGGGATCTTCACCAGCAACAAGATCTTCATCACTACTACCCGATAGGGTGTCAAGAGCAGAAGAAGAGTCATCTTCATCTGATTTTAATTCCTCAACAAGAACTCTATCTTCTAGAGAGCCACTCTAAGATTCATTAGAAATATTTCCCAAAATAGGAACTAGCACCACCATAGGAACAAAATCATCACCAAGATTTCCAACACCTGAATCCAAGAAGGGATTGATAGGAGAATCTGAAATATGAGAGACTAGAGCAATAGGGTTACCCACAGTTGGGGCAGAATCCATGGAGGAGGTAGCCAAAGAGTCTAAAACATGTGAAGCAAGTTACCCTAGTTCCCCTTCTTTCCAATGTTGGGATAGTCTTTGAATCCTCTTTCTCAACTGAAACTTCCTTTTTACTACTATTATCACCTTCCAAAGCCTCCACTTCCTTCCAGACCTGTTCGATTGACTTCTGAGGTTTAGGATCCAAGTCTATGGGAAAAGAAACCTTAGGAATTTTCTTTGGGAAATGCTTAGCCCAATGACCCATCTTATGCACACAAAGAAGGCAAACAAGAGTGATTCAAAAATCACCTCCTACTTCCACAAACCTAGTTTGGAGTTGACATTAATCACTGAGGAGAGATTGTCAAACTGACCATTATTAACATAGATCTTGGAAAAAATAGTCTAGACTTAGCAGCCATCATAGGATACACTAATATGAGTTCACCTCCAAAAGAGGAAGCTAAACCCTTAAGGACCCCCTAATTCCAATACTCAAGGGGAAGCCCAAGAAATCTAACCCAAATAGGGGTAGCCATAAAAAAGTTATCATTAATCCCAGTTAGGAACCCATTTGTGAAAAACCATAGTTGTTCTACCAAACATCTAGGGTCCTCCACATAACACATAGTCTTGATCTTCCTTATTGGAAGAAGAAAAAGAGAGAAATCCTTTTGGAAGGGCAGCAATATCAACATGGCCTTTCAACATCCATTTTTTCTTAGCAAAAGACCTAACCCCCTCAATGTTAGGATGAGGTCCTAGGAACATACCAACCAACAAGAACTCCATAGCCAATACTAATTGATCCACTAAGGAGTCTGGTACAAAAATAGAAACTTCTCCTTCTTGAAGACATGCCTTAACAGATTCTTTAGAAGGAGGCTTTCCAACCTTTCTAGCTCCCAATAATTTTGACCCCTTTTTTGGGCTATGAGGGTTGACTTCAGCACCAATAGGGCTGGAGTTGCTGCTTGACCCCACTTATGGGTCCTTTGAAGAAGTAGCCTAACTATTCAACACCTCAAGAGAAGGACAGGGCAGTTCCCCTAACACAGCTTCACACATAGGAAAAACCCCAGGAAACACTTCCTTCAAGGGGGTTCTCATGACACCCCTGTTAGAAATAGGGAATACTGAGAGGGCAGGGTGAATCTGTATTCTACAAACTTTATCTTTTTCCCAATTATGGATATAATAGATTATCTTTATACATGCATAACATAAGAAGCTAAACAACATGCATAACAATAAAGAACTCATAACACATTATTTTTTCTCGAGGAAACCCTGGCCAAGGGAAAACCCCGGTGGGGATGGTACCCACAAAGATCCACTAATCAAAAGTATCATGTTAAGGATGTTGACCCTGTTAGGAGTGTATTAGAAGCATATAGTGTATCAGTCCTGATTAAAGGACTATAGGCCTTGTTAGAAGCCTCAACCCTATTAGGAGTTGTAGTACAAAATGTGATTACCAGATGAGCCCACTGCCCAAACAAGTAATGTACAATATACACTAATTACAAAATAGGTTAAGGTACATAACCTTATACTACTTGCATCAATATCACTTCACTGCTCTTTCACTATCGCTATTACATATGCTTCATATACTTCACATCATATCACTTGTCCTTCTTTTTCAATACTGCTACAATTACTTACAATTACAATTACAATTAAATTTACATTTATACCAATAGCTTTATCCAAGAGTTAACATCTAGGATGTCATCCCTTTATAGTTTTAAGTAATTATTTTGATAAACAAAATAATCCCTTAACTCTTTACTAGTTCTGTCTTCATATTTTGTCTTGTCGGCTTCACACTGTCTTTGGTAAAACTATCATAACCTCTTTCGTACATGCCGTACTGACTTGTGCTCTAAGATGGGTGATCAATAGACATCATAGAGTCTGTGTTCAAGTGTGCAAGCACTGAACTTACTCCAGTCAATGTCACAAACAAAAACTATATCCAAGTTCACTAGTAAAACACTGTCTCACACTTAGACAAATTTGCAATGCACTTTGTCATACTTACTCTCTAACTTGTGTGATCTTCTTATGGATCATATGTTTCCATAATGACAACATATATGTAATCAACTTAGCCAAATTGCCAACAATCTCCCCCTTTGTCATTGGTGGAAACATATGAGAAAATTGGCTAAGTGTAGAACTCAAAATCTCAAAATTATTCAAAACTGTGGCCATAGTATAAAATACATACTATCATTATAACTCCTCAAAAAATTATTTCCTCTAATATAGTACTCCCCCTAGGAGTAACAACCCTTATCATATACTATCAATTTTCTTCTATATATCTCTCCTCCTTTGACAAAAATGACAAAATAAGGTAGGGAGGGTCACAAAATTGAATCACAAAAAGTTATACCTTAATTTATTTATTGCAAAGATGGTAGGTTTGCAACACATTCTGCAAAATCTATCTTCATGGCTTCAATCTCCTTCTCCCATGATTTCTTAATGGAATCTATCACATTAAGTAGTGCGCTCAGTCCATAAGAAGCAATTTCAGATGCTTGGAGGTTTTCAAAGTTAAATTTTTGAAAAGATGTCTTTGTTGAAAGAAATTCTTCCAAATGTTCTTCAATTATGCTCAACTTCATAAAAGCATGCTCTCTCAAAAGAGTATATCTTCTTAGTTTCCCATCTTTCTCATGTTGTACAACTCCGATTTCATCATAAAGTTTTCTAACGTTCTTCTCAATATCATAGACCTTCACATTGGGGTTAGATAGAAGGTTTGTTTTATTTAGCATCTCTACTTCCTTCAAATTTATCTTCTGATCTTCCTCAGCTGTCAAAGTTTCTGATTTTGTACACTATATGTACAAATATTTTCCTATTTCCAAATGCTTCCTCAAATCCTTGATACAGATATTAAGAGTGTTGATATCATTTCTGATATTCTGATTGATGTTCAAAAGCATTCCAGCCTCATAGGCTGCTTGTGCTTTTACTTTTGCAATATCAGCTAGGTTTGTGAATTCATTATCAAAGGTGCTCATTACCTTCTTTTCCTTCTCCATAGGGTCTGCTTTAGAAATTTGTGTAGTCACAGTGTTTTGTAACTTCTCAGTTAGTTCTTTCAGACACCCTTCAAGACTCTTCACCTTCTTATTCTTACCAATTATTTTTTTCAAGGATGTAATCAGTTCCAACTGATCATCATCATCTACTTCTTTTCCCAAATGCTCAATCATAGATCCAATTTGAGTATTCTTTCTAGTCTCAGGAGTAAGACTGATATCTTCTTTGGTGGGAAGGGGAACTTGTTCTTCTATAACTGGTGGTTCCACAACAATGGTCTCTATCATAGCTTCTTCTTTTGTAGCTTCCTGTTCCTCAAAGGCTGAATTGTCAACAATGTTCTCCAAATTCTTGAATACATTTTCATCAGTATCCAAGGTGATTTGTGTACCTTCTACATTCATTGTTTCATCTTCAATATTAATAGCTAGAGAAGAGGGAATGTCCTCTTGTAGTTTTTCACTTTCTTTCTCTATTGCAACTGATGATTCTCCAACATATTCTGCCATAACCTTGATAATTGCCTATTCAGGCTCAAAATTTACTTCTTCATACCTGCCTCCCATAATCTGAATTATTCTCCTTTTGGTTCTCAGATGGGTTCTTAGGGATTTCATGATCTGATTGAAATGAGCTTCATCTCTTATTTCACAAAGCTTCCTCACAAGCTTTTCTCTGATAGTTGTCTCTTCCTCTAATGCTCTCTTCTTTTTGTTTAGAAGTTTGTTGTATAGATCATTAGGTATATGTCCTTGAATAGTATCAAACTTCTTTCTAGTCAAGATCATATGCTTCACAACTACATTCTCTGAATTAATTCTATCAGTATAATCATAAAGATCATAATATTTGTTCATTCTTGCAAAGTCACGATTCTCAATAATTTGGTCATTAAGCTTTTCAACTTTTGGTTTCCAAGCTTTCTTCTTAGTAGTGACATCATCTTTAACTTCTGCAATCTTTCTTGGAATAGGTTGCACTAGAGTTTTATGCATCTTTCCTGGTCCAGTAGCACTTTCCTTAACTCTTTTGCTAGGGGTGGAGGAAGTGGATCGAGTAGACATCTTTTTTTCTATGTCCTTCTTAGGTACTTCCACTTTCACCTTTACTCATGGTTCTTCCTGTGGCACTACAATTGATGATAAAGGAGGGATAGACAAAACTTCCTTTTGTCCACTCTCTCTGATTGTTGTTGTTGTCTTCTTTGCTACCAAAAACTCTCTCTCTATCATTCCTATATCTTTTAAGATTTTCTTAATGGTGCTCTCAACTCTCTTCTTAGAGTGCTTCTCTTCAATTAGAATCTTTGTAGAGTTGAAGTTCTCTTCAAAGGTTCCAAACCTATTACACTGAGTGTCCAACTTACACTTCAGTAGTCTACTAACATACTCTTTAGTTTCTACCTCAGATATTTCATAGCCAAGAGGGTCTATGAACTTTGTTATAGGCTCTACTGCTTCAATATAGGTAAGGCTAATATCCACCATAAAACATATATCATCTTTATATTTTTCAACAAGAGACTTAGGGATCCTTGATTTGCTAGACACAATATTCTGAAATGTTTTAATAACAAGTACTACACTCTCATTAACACTATCAATAACATGCCTTCTATATAGTAAATTAATCCTTTCTATTGTAGTTTGTCCATCATTCCAATCATTTCCTATGGTGTAAGGAAATATCCTCAAAAGATGAAAGAACATATATGTGATTAGGGATGAGAACCAAAACTATGTATACTTAGTTTTCTTGATCTTTTCCAAGTTCTCAAACAATTGAATTCTAAGAATTTCACACATATCAACTGGTACTCTATCAACACACATATGATAGGTTGCATGTACCATTCAGGCTACCATGTCATCTTCTCTTGAATTTGCACAAAACTTAGTAGTTAGGATCTTGCATAAATATCTCACATCATCTTGTTTGATCTTGCTAATCATAATTCCTCTACCATTATAGGATGAGTTTGTATTGTCAATGACTATTTTTCTCATGTTTTTCTCATTAAAAGGAATAGCTCTAGTCTTAGATAATCTAGTGACTTCATGAATAAAATCAACTATAATATCTATCACTCTATTTTCTAGCTAAAACTTTCCATTATGAATTCTACTCAGAATAATCTTAGTGCATTCTTCATTATCAAATTCATACTGTAATCCATATTTGACAATTTCATTATGTTCCAAGTATTCAAAACCTTTTTTTAGTGTCATATCCTAATTGTAAATCTTTTGATATTCATCTGTGAAATCACTATCATTTACTATCTCTAGTTTGCATCCAAGATAACTTCTGACATTCTCTAAATGTAAAACCCCGTCTAGTACGGATGATAATGCAAACCTAGGGTCTTCTTCCAAGGGTTCTACTGGTTCCCTTTTCAATTTAGGTCTATTCTTATCTCTGACATTATGTATTAAGGAAACATCCATGATTTCTTCAAATGCCTTTACTGATTCAAATATTTGTCAAGTAAAATACCTTAATTTCACAATTTTAGGGCTTGCGTAGATTTGGCACAAAATTCTTCTCCAAATCCTTGCAAAATGCTTTCTATCACTGCTCTTTGATCTCCTTGAAACTTGAATTCACTTTGATGATCAAATAATATTGATCATAACCTTTTATTAATTCAATCTCACTTAGATCTAACATCGCATTCAATTCTTTTGCCGCTTCTTTCTAAAAAGTTGTCTCTGCTAACCTGCAAAACTTAAAACTTCTTGCGATCTTGCAAAACATAATATTTTTCTTTGCACTCTTAACCATAGCATTAGAACATCATAAAATACCTTGCATTAACTATGCATGACTCAGTTCATCATATATCTACTTATATACTAAATCTAAGTTCCTATTCTACTGTAATTTACATGAATTAAGTACTTTGAGATAGGTAAGGTAAAGATTCATTCTTACCTTTCAATACTTCACCTTCAATGTTGAATATGTCTCCTTGATCTGTACTTTTGATAAACTTCACTTCATCTAAATTACTAAAACATCCTTTCTGACTGTTACTAGCATCTTCATTTCTTATTGCATGATTCACGAGGTTAGGATTAGGATGAAAAACTCTATTGTTCATTCTGCAAAACCTTGTTGTATGTCCAATATTTTTGAATATCTGACAAACAATTCCATTGTTTCCATATCTTGGTCTAGGTTGATTGATTTGTGATCTGCAGTTTCTAGAAATGTGTCCAACCTTGTTGCATCTATAACATACTACTCTACTTCTTTTGTTCATACCTTTAGTAGGTTTCTTATCTGCATTGTTAGTATTCCTAAACATTCTACTACCATCATTATTCTTAATAAATTTAGGTTTCCTATAATCAATAGCTCTATGTCCAAAACCATGACAATTGTAACAATAACCATTAAGAGGTTTAAATTGTTTACCCGTGTAATCTCTCTTCATATGACCAATAGTATTACAATAAAAACATCTACCTTTGAATTCTCTTTGCATACCTTTGGGTGATTCCTCTTGCTTCGATGATTCTTCTTCTTTAGGTGTATCTTTAGATTTGTTGATCTCATCAGGCTTCTTCTCATCCGTGCTTTTAGATATCTTCAAATCTGGTTCCTTGCCTTCATCATTTGCTTTGAAAGTGTTGAATCCAAGACCAGTCTTATCATAGAATGGTTTTTGATAAGATATTTGTTCATCAATCTTCTCACTAGTTGAATATAGCCTTTCAAGTTGTTGTTTAGATTAAGTCAGTTCACCTTTCACAATCTTATTGTATTTCTCAAGTTCATCATACTGCAAATTGACTTTCTCAAGTTCAAATGTTACTTTAGAAAGTTTAGATTTTAGTCCTTCATTTTCAATCTTTAGAATTTCATTCTCAGATTTAAGATTTTCTTCATTCTTTCCATTTCCATCTTTCAAACTAAGCTTCAAATTTTCTATCTTCAATTCATGCTTAAGGACCTCATTTTCTTTTTCCACATTGTCATCATAATCTTCAAGAAAAACTTCAGATTCCTTTTCAGATCTCAGATCTTCCAATTTTTTTTTTCAGTTTCTCAATGAGGTTTTTTGCATCATCATACTTTCTTTTCAAAGTATCTTTTATAATAGTAAGAAAGTCAATCTATTCAAGAGCTTCTTCAAGATTCTTTTTTAGTTGATCTATATCCATAGAGATCTTACTCAAGCTACTAGGCTTTCCATGAATGATTCTTTTCTGAGTAACTAAGCTCTAATACCAATTGTTAGAAATAGGGAATACTGAGAGAAGGGGGGGGAATCAATATTCTACAAAATTTATCTTTTTCCCAATTATGGATATAACAAATTATCTTTATACATGCATAACATAAGAAGCTAAACAACATGCATAACAATAAAGAACTCATAACACATTATTTGTTCTCAAGGAAACCCTCGCCAAGGGAAAACCCTGGTTGGGATGGTACCCACCAAGATTCACTAATCAAAAGTATCTTGTTAAGGATGTTGACCCTGTTAGGAGTCTATTAGAAGCATATAGTGTATCAGTCCTGATTAAAGGACTATAGACCTTGTTAGAAGCCTCAACCCTATTAGGAGTTTTAGTACAAAATGTGATTACCAGATGAGCCCACTGCCCAAACAAGTAATGTACAATATAAAATGATTACAAAATAGGTTAAGGTACATAACCTTATACTACTTACATCAATATCACTTCACTACTCTTTCACTATCGCTATTACATATTCTTGATATACTTCGCATCATACAACTTGTCCTTCTTTTTCAATACTGCTACAATTCCTTACAATTACAATTACAATTAAATTTACCTTTATACCAATAGATTTATCTAAGAGTTAACATCTAGGATGTTGTCCCTTTATATTGTTAAGTAATTATTTTGATAAAAAAAATAATCCCTTAACTCTTTACTAGTTCTGTCTTCATATTTTGTCATGTCGGCTTCACACTATCTTTGGTAAAACTATCATAACTTCTTTCGTACATGTCATACTAACTTGCACTCTAAGATGGGTGATCAATAGACATCATAGAGTCTATGTTCAAGTGTGCAAGCACTGAACTTACTCCAGTCAATGTCGCAAACAAAAACTATATCCAGGTTCACTAGTAAAACACTGTCTCACACTTAGACAAATTTGCAATGCGCTCTGTCATACTTTCTCTCTGACCTGTATGATCTTCATGTGGATCATATGTTTCCATAATGATAACATCTATGTAATAATCTTAGCCAAATTTCCAACAAACCCTACATGGGGAGATATTCTCCTGACCCAACAAAGAAGGATCTAACATCGACAATGCCAGATCTGGTACTAGTGAGGATGGCATCCCCAAATCCAAAGACCCATCCAGCCCAATGCCAGTACTAGTTCTAGAGCCAGAATGAGCAACCGCTTCACCATGGATCTGCCTAAAATTTGAACATTCTCTCCTGCTTGATTCCTCTCCCATGCTCTACTTTTTCAATGTTTCCTCGATTCCTCAATATGTTTTACTAAGGTAGAGAGTTCTACCTATTTTATTGCAATGTCTGTAGAGACCTTATTGAGTACTTTAGTATCAAACTTCCTTTCTAACCATTGCAACAAATTTTCATGGGCCTCACTTTCACCATCAGTCACCTTTTTCACAATATGTACAAGTTACTCCAGAATACGTGTAGATTCATTTACATCATCCATGTCAAAAGAATCAATGAAAATACCTTTAATTTCATGTAAAACTTTCCTTTGTTGATGTTCACTTCTCATCTCTTCACGTTTACTTTTCTTCTTCAAGAGATCCTACAAAATTTGCAATTGTTCTTAGGTGAAGTTATCACCATCCCACTTAGGAATCACTATAACTTCTTCGAGTGTCACCTGGGTGGCAGGAGATTTCTCCTTCCTCTTTTGTGACTTCTTTCTACATCGTTCCCACTAGACATCTGTATTAAATATTTTATTGCCTCTTGTTCCTTAGGCTCTTGTGTGTCTTGATATTTCTCTTCCTCAGTATTTTCCTTTTCCTTCTCCTCCACATGAGGACTTGCTATCACTAATGCATACTATTTTTCTTTCTCTTTTCTTGTCTGCATAGAAGATGTAGGCTTTTTTGTGATTGTTGGCTTCTCCTATTTCTCAGCATTAGCACTTGGTGAGAATAGTTGATCAACTGTGACTATATGGGGGATTTCTAGTGAAATCTCAATAGTTGATGTGCACTCAATCTATGGATAATCTTTTACTTGTAATAATACTAGATTGATGCTCATTATAAGTTTATCCTTGGCTACCTCAACTTGTATATGCTGCTCAATTTCTTCCTTAGTCAATATATTTGTTTTCATTTGAGTGTCCTAAGTTACATAAAAAATAGTTATCTCATCATGTTTCTTTCTCTCTTCATCCTTCTAATCTTATTCCTTCTCAACCTTTTGTTCATTGGCATCATCCTTGTTGTCCAATTATACTCCCTTGGATGTGCTCAGTTGTGGACTCTTATCAATGATTAGTCCAAAAATTTATTTTCCATAACCTTGTGCTTTTTTGCACAATATATTCAACCTTGTGTTATAGGATGGAATATGTTAAGAATGAATGCTAAAGCATTTTGCATCCATTTTGTAGTAGTTGTTGTTGCATTCATGACTATGATTGTCATTGATGTCAACACAGTGATTTACCAAACACTTGCAGAGAAGTAGACAGAGTTTGGATTAGCGCATGTGGGTTATTGTAGTTGGAGCTATGTGATATTGAGGTTATACTCTTTGATATTTCATATGTCTATGTTTAAGAGTCTAGATAGTAATTCATTGATTCATGGAAGTTATGATCATTTTTGTGGAAGCAGTGTTCAGGCAGTGTTCCTGAGTAGTAGTTTGTGGAAATCAGATGATATCTCCTAATCGGGATGGAATCTGGTTTTGCACAGTTAAAGGGAAGTTGAAGACACATTGATAGTGACATGGATGATAGCATACACTTTCAGGTCACATGAGTGAAGATTTATTGCATTTGGAACCTGACATTTTTATGTAATTTTGGTGTAGCATGTGGAAACTTGTATTTTGTACTTGTATGCCAACTCATTTGTAATTATTTGAGTGTGGTATAAAGAAATGAATGTATTTCTTTATTGATGTGTAATTTTAATGTAGTAGCATTATGTTGTGATGTGAAAGTGTGTAATGGTAGCAGAAGTTGTGATGTTGTAAGCATGAAGCGAAGAAAAGAGCTAATGTGTGAAGGAAGACATGCGAAGTACAAAGATCTGAAATTTAGATTTAATGTAACAGTGAGTTCAGTTTGGCATAGTTAGAGAAGAGGTAACATATTATTCTATTGAGTAATGCAAAGATTATTTGGACAATGTGTTCAGTGATCTTACCCTGAAGCTGTTTGGGCAGTGGGTCCTTCTATCTTCTATAACTCTTAACCAGGATAGAATCTTTTAATAGGGATTCAAAATATCCTAAGAGGGATTCATATGTACTGAATTTATTTTATAAGACTCTTAACAGATTCCATCCTCTCACAAGGAATATTCATATTAGTGCATCTTTTGTGAGCATCATTCCCACCGGGGTTTACTCTTTTATCAAGAGGTTCCCTAGTCCACATATCTTGTGTCATTGTGTATGAATATCTTTCTATGGTTGGTAATTATATTACTTATATGGTTTAATGTTGTTGAAGATGATAAAAGTTATAATTATCTGATAACTGATTCACCCCCCCCCCCCCCCCCCTTGCTTAGTTATCTTGGTGGACTTTACTTTCTAACAATTGGTATCAGAGTAGCAGGTCCTTGAAAGAGAAGTTTAACAACTTAAGGAGATCCATGGAAAATTTTAGGAAAGAAAGGCCTAAGTTTGATGGAGTAAATTTTGACAGCTGGAAAGAAAAGATGAAGACACACTTATTATGTTTAGGACTAGGTTATTTGTTGATTACAAAGAACAATAAGACTATCATTGTAGAGGACAATCTTGAAACATGTACTGTGGAAGAGAGAGATCTATTCATGTGTAACATACTTGAAGAGAAGCACTTTTGGCAGCTCTACCAGAGAATGAGTATAGTTAGGTAAAATATTTGAAAAAATCTCATGAAATTTGGAATGCTTTACACTCTACTTTTAAAGATGATGAACATGCCAAAAGAGTTAGATTACATAATTGGATATGGGCATTTGAAGATATAAGAATGTTGGAAGATGAATCTGTTAGAAGTTATATTGGTAGAATGTCAGAGATCATTTTAGGTATAAAATCTTGTGGAGGAACAAAGACAGAGAATGAGGTGATATGGAAAATTCTAAGGACATTGACTCTTGTATTTAAGTAGACAGCACAGATGATTGAACAAGTGATACCTTGTACAACAAAATTTAGAAGAGAGACCCTTCTTGGAAGATTGGAAGCAACAGAAATGAACCTGAGATTATTAGGAGACTTACCTAGAATGGAGACAACATTCAGTGCTCTTAGTGTTCACCCTACTTTGTCAAGAAGCATCAGTGTGAGCAGAGATTATGCCGGCAGCAGTAGATCTAGAAATGAAGAACACAAGAAGATTGAAGATGGTATTGCCTTGCTTGTGAAAAGAGAAGAAAATGGTAAGAAAAATTTTAAATGTTGGACTTATCAAGAATATGGTCATTTTGCATCTAAATGTCCTAAGAGAGTTAAAACATTACAGCAGCAATTTCAAACCTAGAAGATCTAAGGAATGTTATTATGCTAATGATGAAGATCTTGAAGCTAGTATAGAAAGAACTTTAAGTGAAAGTGATACTGAGAATAATGATGACATAGGATTTAGAGCAATTAAAGAAGAAAATCTTGAATTTGATGTTAAAGAAGAAAAAGCCTTAGTTTCTCAAGTTGAAAAGAAAGCTGATTTGATTATAGACAATGGTTGTTCACATCATATGACTGGAGACATGAAAAAGTTCATAAAGTTGAATGAATATGATGGTGGAGTAGTTAGAGTTGAAAATAATGCACCTTGTTTGATTAAAGGTATAGGATCTATTACTCTTGATGGAAAGACTAATACTGATGATGTTTATTTTGTGGATGGATTGAAACATAATCTTTTTGAGTGTTGGATAGTTAGTTGATAAGGGATATCAAGTTTGGTTTACTGAGAAAACTTGTGTGATAAAGGATAAAGATGGAAATCTGATTGGAACTGGATCTAGAACCAGAGGTAATGTATTTCAGTTGAATCCTACTGAGATGACATGTTTGATTACTAAAATTGATTACAGTTGGTTATGGCATAGAAGGTTTTGTCATATAAACTTTGATAACATTGTGAAAGTAAGTACTACACTTGTAGTAAGAGATTTACCTAAGATTATGAAGCCTACTAACATGATTTGCAAAGAATGTGTAATGGCTAAATAGAACAGAAGTTCTTTTCCTAGTAAGAAGTTTACATCTATAGAGAAGCTAGAGATTGTTCATACAAATTTGAACGGTCCTACTAGGACTAGAGGATTCTATGGAGAAAGGTATTTTATGATTCTTGTTAATGAATTTAAAAGAATGATGTGGATTGCATTTCTTAAAGAAAAATCTGAAGCATTTGATAAGTTTAAGATTGTTAAGAATAAAGTTGAGAATGAATCTGGAATGAAGATTAAATGTTTAAGATCTGATAGAGGTGGAGAATTTACTTTTAGGGAGTTTAACAACTTTTGTGAAGAAAATGGCATTAAAAGATAGTATTCAACTCCTAGAACACTTGAACAAAATGGCATTGTAGAAAGAAGGAACATATCAGTGACTGAAGCAGCAAGAGCTACGTTGTTTGAAAATAATTTGGCAAAGATATTCTGGAAAGAAGTAGTGAACACAATAGTATATACAATGAATAGAGTACAAATCAGAGTAGAAATAGACAAGACATCTTATGAATTATGGTTTGGACATGCACCCTCAATTAAGTATTTTAGAATTTTTGGAAGCAAATGTTATATAAAGAGAGATGATGATATTGGAAAGTTTGAGCCTAGAAGTGATGAAGGTATATTTCTTGGATATTCTTTGAAAAGAAAAGCATATAGATGTTTCAATAAAAGAACTAAGACTATTGTTGAAAGCGCAAATGTTAAAGTTGATGAAAAGTTCAAAATTTAGGAAAGAATGCTTGATTATGAATCTGATGAAGAAACTCATCCTAAGCCTAATACTAGAACTACTGAATTGTTTTATGAAACTGACAGTGATTTGTTGAATGAAAGCCATAGTGAAGTTATTGAAGAACCTACATCTGAAGAGAGGTCTGAGACAGTAACACCTAGCAAGAGTTTGTTAAAGAATCATCCTTTTGAATAGATTATTGGGAGCATCAAAAGAGTAGTTCTTACTCGAAATAAGGTACAAGAACAGTTATGTTTGATTTCTCAAATTGAACCTAAGGCTACTAATGAAGCTTGTGAAGATGAAAGTTGGACTAATGCTATGAAAGAAGAACTAGATCAGATTGGAAAGGACAAGACATGGTAATTGGTCCCTAGACCTAAAGACAAGAATGTTATTAGAACTAAATGGGTATTTAGAAACAAGATGAATGAACAAGGAGAAGTAGTAAGAAACAAAGAAAGATTGGTATGTAAGGGTTACTCACAACAAGAAGGAATTGACTATGAAGAGACTTTTGCACCTGTTGCAAGAATTGAAGTAGTAAGAATGTTTTTGGCATATGAAGCTTACAAGAAATTCAAAGTGTATCAGATGGATGTGAAGTCCACATTTCTAAATGGAGAATTGGAAGAAGAAGTCTACATTGAGCAGCCTGAAGGTTTTCCTTTAACTCAAGAAGGAGACATGGTATGTAAATTAAAGAAATCTTTATATGGACTTTAAAAAGCACCTAGAACTTGGTATGCAAGACTAGATAAGTATTTGTTAAAGTTGGGATTTATAAAAGGTACAACAGATAGAAATCTGTACACAAAAGAAATTGAAAATGGTTTGTTAGTTATAGTTATTTTTGTTGATGACATTATCTTTGGAGGAGAAGATGAAGCTAGTGACAAATTTGCTGATGAAATGCAAACTGAATTTGAAATGAGTATGATTGGTGAAATGAAATACTTTTTGGGATTACAGATAACACAAAACAATGATGCTATCTTTGTAAGTCAAACAAAGTACCTGAATAACTTGTTGAAAAGATTTGGAATGGAGGATTGTAAACCAGTTGGAACACCTACGGTGATTAGACATAAGTTATCTAGTACAGATGAGACTCCTACAGTAGAATAGAAGAAATATAGATCTATGATTGGAGGATTGTAGTATTTGGATCATACAAGACCTAATATAGCATATTCAATTGGAATTGTAGCAAGATTTCAAGCTGAACCTAGAGAATCACATTATGTAGTAGTAAAGAGGATACTGAGATATTTAAAAGGCACAATGTACTATGGATTATGGTAAGAAAATTCTAATGATTTTACCCTATGTGCATATACAGATGCTGATTGGGGAGGTAGTGTTGATGATAAGAAAAGCACCAGTGGAGGAGCATTTTTCCTTGGAGGAAGATTAGTTTCTTAGCTAAGCAAGAAGCAGAATTGTATCTCACAAAGCATAGCAGAAGAAAAATATGTAGCAGCAGCAAAGAATTGTAACCAGATAATTTGGATGAAGCAGATGCTGAAGGATATTGGAATTAAATTTGTTGAACCTGTTGTTATACATTGTGATAACACCAATATAGTTAGTATGTCTAAGAATCTTTTATTACATTCTAAGACAAAGCATATAGAGATTAAGTATCATGTTGTAAGAAAGAAAGTTGTTGAAAAAGAAGTTAGACTTGAGTACATAAGTACAAAGGAGTAGATAGCAGATACATTCACAAAGCCTTTGCCTAAGGATACATTTGAGTATCTAAGAGGTATGCTTGGGGTTATGCCCCAACCTACTTTTGAGAAGTGATGTAGTTGGTTGCATCTGTCTAGTGGTATATGAACCTTATCTTTCTTTTGGACTAGATGTTGGTACTTCCTCTATGGGGGAGTATGTGTATCTGAGCTAAGTCATGAGGACTCTAGTAAATGTATTTTCTTAAAAGTGTCTTTTCACATTGAGTTTTTGTTGACTTAGTGATGGAATTTATGTGATTGATGTCAATGGGGGAGAAGTATGCATGAAAAGCAATATGAGACATTTGTTGGAGAGAATTGAATAGGATAACAAAGCAAGATTTGATTTGTTGCAGTATTGGATTTTTGGAACATTGGATGTTTTTCATCTATGTTTCCATCAATGCCAATGGGGGAGATTGTTAGGAATGAATGCTAAAGTTTTTGGCAGCCATTCTATAGCAGTTGTTTTTGCATTCATGACTATGATTGTCATTGATGTCAACATAGTGATTTACCAAAGACTTGCAGAGAAGCAGACAGAGTTTGGATTAGCGCACGTGGGTTATTGTAGTTGGATCTATGTGATGTTGAGGTTATACTCTTTGATATGTCATATGTCTATGGTTACGAGCACTATAGTAATTCATTGATTCATGAAAGTTATGTTCATTTTGGTGGAAGCAGTGTTTAGGCAGTGTTCCTAAGTAGCAGTTTGTGGAAATCGGATGATATCTCCTAATCGGGATAGAATCTAGTTTTGCACAATTAAAGGGAAGTTGAAGACACATTGATAGTGATGCGGATGATAGTGCAGACTTCGAGGTCACATGAGTGAAGATTTATTGTACTTGGAAGTCGACAGTTTTATGTAATTTTAGTGTAGCGTGTGGAAAATTTTATTTTGTAATTGTATGCTGACTCATTTGTAATCATTTGAGTGTGGTATAAAGGAAGGACTGTATTTCCTTGTTGATGTTTCATTGTAATGTAGTAGCATGATGTTGTGATGCGAAAGTATGTAATGGTAGTAGAAGTTGTGATGTTGTAAGCATGAAGTGAAGAAAAGAGCTAATGTGTGAAGGAAGACATGTGAAGTATAGAGATCTGAAATTGAGATTTGATGTAATAGTGAGTGCGATTTGACACAGTCAGAGAAGAGGTAATTGTGTGTGAATTTTGTACTTGATCTGTAGACACAACACTTCAGTAAAACATTAGAGGTTAGCAAAAATGAAAGTTGCATTGAATTGAAAGCTAAACTAACCAGGCGATTTACTGCCTTCTAATAGGTGTGAGTATGATGTTCTCAGATTGTAATTGAGATCAGTGACCTTGACGACACCTAAACGAAGGATTTGAAGGCAAAACTGATATTAAATATGAATGCAATTAATCTATTTTTTTAATTTTCTATGCAATGATATGATGAAAAATTATATGAATCTAGAATCTAAGATGAAATTGATATGCAATAAATTAATCTAAGATGAATTCTAAATGATATGCAATACTCAAAAATAAGAATGATCTCACAATAGCTTGGATTCGCAAAGATGATTCTTCAATCTCCAATTCGACAGCATGAGGATGTAAACATATGAGATGATTTGTGAAGAGCTAAGCTTTGATTTTATAGAAATCTAGGGCTTTGGAGATGCATGAGAAAAGCCATAAATCACTCAGTTGATTTTTAGTTTTAATTCACAAAATCATGCAAAAGAAGAGTTTAACTCAAAATAGAGTTTAGATTTAATTGATAATTGATAGTTGTCTACTTTTCTGATTGTGCATGTTTTATTTATGAATTAATTTAATAATAAAGTGATTTATTTCCAACTTAACTGATTTTGAAAAATAAAATAATTGATTTATGGGTTAATCAATCATTTTTCAAACTTTTATTCAAAAACAATATTATTAAAAATTGACAACTTGCTTTAATTAATTAAATAAGAATTTAATCAATTATTCATAGGATTTTGGATTTATTGTCAAAATTAAATAATACAATTTAAGAATAAATATAATTAACTTCAATTAAATAATTAAGTGGCAGTATTAAATCTAATTAATTAAATATTGAGAATATTCAATTAATCAAACTTTAGGATAAATTCGATTTATCACCAAATAATCATTATATTAAAGATAATTAGGATAAATTAGGAATATTGCTAGGAATATTCCCTGATGCAGAATTTAAGATAATCAATTAGGATTCAATAATGTTCAAATGTGCCTTTGGTTAGGACTTTGATGTCGATTTCGTTCAATGTGTCAATATAGGAGGTTAATGAACCTATAGCCCATTTTTGGGGTATTGCATTTTGCCCCTATTTGAATTACTGTGCAAAGCGCAATGGTTCAAAGACAGTCTATGTATGATATTGAAATTGATGTTTGAAATTGATATGATGATATTAGGTCCTGAATGACCAAAGATAATGTTCACTATAGCAACGATGAACCAATGAAACAAAAGCGTCAAAACGCCCGATTCCAAACCTTATGATTGCGAAGAAGTGAGTGACCGATTCCAGACTCAATTATCCTTAGAAGAATCACATAGGTATCACATCTAAACCTTTCAGTTACCGAAGAACCAAGGAAATAACACTAATGAACTAATGGTTACGAAAAACTGATACAGTTTACAAGATTAGGAGAATATCAGATTGATATGGATCTCGATGAATCTGATATGCCCCAAGCAATGAGGTCTTTTGGTGAATCAACAACTAAACATGGTTGTTGTCTTGATTACTGATGAAAGATAACAGATTTAGATTTACAGACTTTGAATGATGTGAGATATCATGCCCCCTTCGGGATGAAAATTGAAATCTGACAAGAAAAGTCAGCATTATGGTGTAGAAGCATGTTAATTGATTTGAGAAGTGGTTAAATACATTTGAGAACGCATTCTACATCGTTTGGAGGCCTAGAAGACAAGGTTTGACTGGGTTAAACTATGAGTTGACCAAGTTGAAATTTTGATAGTTTGATGTAAGATAATCAGTTAAGTTGAATTCTAGATTTTTGTGATGATGGAAGGTCGAATATGCAAGCTGTAGACCGTCCTGGGCCCAAAATTTTAAATCATGATTTTGACATAATAAATGATCTCAGATTTCAATTTTGATTCCAAAAATGGATTTAGAACATCAAAATTATCCAGGGGTGCAATTTTCGTGGAAAATGGAGCACTTTTGAAAATTAGGTCAAAAGCTATATAAGGGCCGAAAGGGTCATTTTCAAATCATTTCAACCATTTGACTTTGGAGATCTTGTGGAGCCCTCTGAGTGAGAAAATGGTAGAACAGAGAGAACCAAAGGTACCTATGAGTTCACATTGATTTGAGTGTAGCCGGAGACATCATAGACCTCGACAGTATAGACATCTAGTATGTGGACCTCTACGCCTCTCTGAAATTTCAAAATTTTCATGTTTTATAGCATTTTTAGAATTTTTCATATGCGTTTTGCTTTTCAATTTTTGCATGTATGAAAACTCATACAAGTCCTCCCCTAGACTCGTAAGACATTTGAATTTTATTTCCTTTGTCATTTCATGACCTACCCAGTGTTGTATGAGAGGGACCCATGAGTCATACGACATTTCATCGGGTCCCTCAAAACTCGTATGATGAAGTATCCAATGTCGTATGACTATGGTTTGTCATTTGGTCTATTGTGGAAAGTCATATGACTTTTCATGCCAGTCTTGACTGTCGTATGAAAAACAGTGAGTTCAAAACTCCATCTTAGGTCAAAATTTTTGCTTTTCTGATTGCTTTGCCTAATTGCTGACTCTTTGACCTACCTTCTGAAATACCAAACAGTTCAATTTCTACACTATTAGCCTATTGTTGAACCCAATTTCTGATAGAATTTCCTATTTCTATATAATATAGGTCACATATCCAGATGTACATGTTTGTCATTCATATCTAGCGACACAAAGACTATGTGTTTTGCTTCTTGACCCTATGAAGGTACATCTTGCTGCCTGTGGGTTTGAATACCTGATCCATTTACTCGATATTAGGGTAAATCATGGCCTGCTAACTGCATTGATCAAGAGGTTCTACTCAGAGACATAGACTTTTCATTTACTGACTCAAGAGATCACTGTGACTCCAGAGGATGTATATAGGATATTACGCATTCCTTTCCATAGTAGTCGGCATCCTGAGTATGTGAGTACTGGCGAGATAGATCTTCATGCTTTTAGGCATCTGTTTGGTGATGATACACAATTGACTGGGTCCATTTCATGGGAGACCCTTGTATAGAGATATGGTCAAACACACTACTTAGAGTGCATTATGGCTGAGATGATTGGTGAGCTCATCATGTCAGGCTGTTAGCAGAATGGTTTCTTGATGGGATGGACCCCGATGGTAGCACTGCTTATGGCAACTCCCACTAAGCTTTCTTGGGGTCAGTGTCTTTTGGCACATATGTTTTCAAAGATGCATGAGGTTGTGTATCAAGATTGCAAGAGTTTTTCTTCTGGAGCTCTTGTGTTACAGATATGGGCCTGGGAGCATATCCTAGTTTTGAGACTGATTTTTTAGACATAGTGTTAGCCACAGGAGCCAGTGATATACACATATTCTAGTTATGTCACGCAGGTCCACATGGGCCATACTGAGTATTTTAGATGATGCTTGGATGATATTTCTTTTGTAGTATGGAGATCATACTTGTAGATAGAGGTCTGGCCCACTGTGAGGGAGCAGTACAACTTTCTATTCTAGAGTCATCTACTTATTGGTTGGTCTTCCACCATTTTGGAGAGATTTTTGATTACTAGAGTCTGGTGTCAGTATGGATACATTCAGGATGTCCCATAGGAGTATACTACATATGCTCGCATTGTTCATGAGATTAGGCTCGGATGGACACAGAGGCTCACTTATTCTTTATGTTTAGATGAGTACAGTAGGATCATAGGTAGAGAGTGGGACTACCATCCATAGGTTGTTGATGCAGGGGTCATAGATGGATACATCTCTTGGCCTGTAGATCACCCTATCCATAGATTCTCAAATCCCACTAAGTTGATACCCTCCATGGAGGAGGCAATGGATGTGATAGGAGCTCCTATGAGACTAAGTCTGAGACCACAGGCAATACATCCTACACAACCTAGACTGAGAGTGATGGCTCCACTACAAAGATCAATAGGACATATGAGGCCTCCTCATCCTTCTACTTCTATAGTAGGTACATCCACAGGTTCACAGAGATGGACCAGGGGTGAGAGTGGTACTTTGGGTGGTGTTGGTTCTATAGATGATGTATTATCAGTTGGGCAGGTTGTAGGTGCTAGTATAGATATGGGTACAGATGATCCCTTTGATCTAGAGGCTGAGATTAGATGCCATAAGGCACATAGAGTAGGTACCATAGAGTAGGCAGAGTAGCCAACACAGCCAGCACAAGACACAGATATGCCAGTAGCAGATGATGAGCCTATTGTACCTCTTACTTCATCAAAGATTATTAGACATCTTAGAGCTCAGGTTCAGGACCTGAATGTACAGAGTGTTAGGTGGGAGGAGAGGTATCTAGAGGTAGATAGGTAATGCACAGAGCTTCATGCAGAGTTTCATTTAGAGGTTCAGAGATTACAGATAGAGGTGACCCATCAGACCTCATGAGCTTCGTATTATATGTCTGCATATTATGTTGTTGTCCCTGCTGCGCAGAGAGTACCCACTTATTCAGATTATATGGAAGCCTCAGAGGGAGCTAGGGCACCGAGAGCAGAGGCTATACTAGATGCACCACCCCCTCCTCCACTAGATGCCGAGGAGCATGCCAATAGTTGATTCCTATTCTTATGTTTTGATATACTCTATTCTTTTTTATCATTGATATACTATTCTAACTCTGATAGCTCTCAGGAGCTCATTCTTTTGTATATTGTGCTAGTAGTGCACCCCTAACATATTTTGAGTTGATGATATATATGAGATCAATATTTTGTGTCGTGACTTCATTTGTACTTGTCATGTTTTGATTGATGATGATATCATGTGATGTTTATGCTATGAGTAGTGTAGAATGTATGTATGGATCAATGCAATGCAATGATTTCTATCATATGTATGAATGTTATGCAAATGTAATGGATTATGAAAAGATGTATGTATGATTTATGCTTATGCATTGGATGTAATGTAATGCAACAAATGGTAATGATATGGGATGTAAATGCAGTGATACACATGATATGTTTTTGCAGGTTGATAAAGACAAGTACTCACTCTTATGTCAAAAGGATGTTTAACCCATGAGGGTTACTTCTTACAGTTTGGTGAAGAGACCTTCAAGTGCGACTCAACTCTCTTTGGATTTGAAGATGCGATTTGAAGAATCATTTAAGCATTGAAGTTTGTTTAGCCATTGTGAGATCATGCAAACATGCAAAATGCAATGAAACATGCAATATGAAATGCAACCTAAGACCTAGGACCTAGTCACTGATCATGTGTCAGTCATTCTCATCATTGAATTTTTAGGTAACTAGATAAATCAATACAATGCCCACTAGTTATGAAATCATAGACATATGAATATTGATTTGTATGCGCAGGAATAAATACAACATCCACTAGTCAATCAACCATAGATATATGAATATTGATTTTATTTTTGGAATCTCAGATTAGATATAAGCATGAAGGCACAAACGCTAGGATGACTTGAATATCATGTCCATTTTGATATTGCAATTTGTATAAGCATCAAAACATAAATGTCATGATGACCTGAATATGCCTTGTGTTACAAACACATCAAACAATCAAAAGATCATTCTAAATCTAATGTGAATTACCCATAGTGACCCTTTATCATTCACATCCTTAGGCAAGATCATGTTTCACAGTAGGAGAAAGAAATCACTCAAAAAGATAATATTTAGATCAAACTTCCTTGAATTTTCTAGGTATCAATGGTCGAGGTATGCATGGCCATCCAATTCGAGATAGAGGCTCTTACAGTCGGACGCCATTTCAATTGATAAATTTCAAATTTGTTAGAGATTCACATACAAGAAGAAGACAAAGAAAATATTATGCCCCCAGTCATCACTCTCTAAATCCTATAAAAGACATCATTGAAAAGCTCGAAAGGATACAATATGCAAAAATCTCAATGCGAATCAGTAAGCATACAAGGAGATAAAAGCATGTAAAAAGCATAGATTGTTTTTAGTTTGATGTTTGATGTTTGATGTTTGATGTTGATGCAAAATCCTTTCTGGAGATGAGACCAACTGACTAACCCAAATGAAGCTTCAAAGGACTCTGACTAGATATGATACGTCTAAGATACATTGGAGGCCATATGATATGACATTGATTGTCCCCAAGTTTGAACATTGATAGGATACAAACGCTAGAGCTGATTGGTGTACAAACTGACTTATTGAAAATAGGAATGTAGAAACAAATCGGGAGATATGTACAAACTAAAGCAAGACTGAAAGCTAGCAAAGACCAAGATTGCATTGATAGATGGAGCGTTTTGAAACAAGTGGCGCCCGTTTGTTGGGTTTTCACCATCTTGGTAGAGATTTTATTTTTGCTACCAAGGTGCCTATTTCTAGGTTTTCACTGTTAGTACCTGCAAAAAATTTCATGGCTATAGCATTTTTCTTCTGGTCCCTACATTTATTTTTATGTCTCTGGCTTTAAACCCTTGTCAAAATTTCAGAAATCTAGACATTGCAGCATAAAACTCTAGTGTGCCCTGGCCCTATTCTAATTTTGTGTTACTTTTTAGGCCACTAAAGTCCTAAATAGTGCATGTGCTAATAATTGACCGCTTTGTTGCATGATTGCATGAGCCTTTTTCATGTTATGCGATCTTGCGACTAAGGTTTTATTTTTGGGCCCCTTTAATATTTCCTAAGTCTATGTGCCCGGCGAAATGATTTTTTTTCCTAAGTCCTGCACCTTATTTTTACTAATGTTTCGGCCTTAATATTTCCTGGGCCCGGTCTCCTAACACCATCTCAATATAATAGTTTTCATGAAAGTGCATTGAGCGTGGTAGAGGCATGCATTTTCACGATGATCATTGATTATCTTTCATGATGTAACATTTCAATGTCGCGGGTCCACTGCTAGGTGTGTAGAGATGGCATTTCCCTATTGGCCGAAAAAATCAATGATGTGGTAGGGTTGTCAAAATGACCTGTGAATGAAGAAAAAATTGTGTCCACTTCCCAGATTTTGTGATGTGGTGGTCTCTCATTCATCGAAGTATCCTATGTAGCATGGTGGGGTCACACTCTATGATATCAACTGAGATTCTAGATCGACGGTTGGTGTGTATTCTCATAGAAACTTTTGAGCCTTTTAGATCATGCGCCAACCATCCATTTCTCTAGGGGTTCAGGTCAGTAATAAATGGTGGGTCCAAAATGACACGTAGGTATAGTTGGCAATTTGTGATTGGTCGATGAGGGTTGACATGGAGCTTGTTAGTGGAAATTGAGTCAGAAAGGTTGATCGACGGTCAGTGCATGATCTTATGGAATATTCTTGCTTCATGAGATCATACACCAACCATCTGTTTTGATGCCAGGGGGTCAGTGGGTCCTGTGTTAGAAGTGACTAGGTGGTAAGCAATGAATGGTGTAATGACAGGTGGCACAAAGTGGGCCCAGGTAGGGGTTTAGTGTTTAGCAGATCTGATAAAGGTTTAGCGGCCTAACAATGTTCAAAAGGCTTCACTCATTCACAAAGAAAAAAAGTGATGTGCTAAAAGGTTTGGCGATTCAGTAAAGGAGTGATTATGAAATTGCTAAATTAACTAGTGGTAACATAAGGTATTCTACGAATGGCCAAAAGCCTTCAGTCACTGATTTGCTAAATGTGATTGGGCTTGGTTACTTTCCTTTGTTCACTGAATCACTGAGTTAAGCTCTAGTTAGGAATTTCATTTTGTGAATAGGAATTGCTTTGTCACATGTTCGCTAAGAGTTAACCCAAGGGTGTCCGAAGAGTTAAGTCATGAAGCCCGCGAAAAGGAAAGATCGAACGGTCACAACTTAAAGTTGATCTTATTTTGAATGATGACCACCAATTTTCTGCTAGCACCATGGATATGACCATCGTAGTTTGAATTCAAATTTTTGAGGGTTTCTAGTGATAGAAAGGACCAAAATTGAATGTTTTAGTGGCTGGATTTGGTAGAATTGGTTTTTTCAACTGTTGCAGTGTGGTCCAGGGTGTTCCATGATTGTTTGCAGGGGATTTTTGTACCATGATGGTGTTGTAGGTGGGAAATTAGATCAATAAGTCTAATAGATTCATGATTGTTGGTATAGATCAGAGAATTACCATTTATGAGGATCATTCTAGGATCTACTTTCTCCAGGCTGCTTGGGTTTCCCACCCTTTTATTAAATTTTTTACTATTTCTAGTTGGTCTGGTGGGTGAAACCCTAACCCTAGTCATCCATAGCTTGTTGCATCCTATTTTGGGATTTCAAGATGACTAGGGGGTGTATATATTGCAGAATTTTTTCTGTATTAGGTTGTTGTTGATGTTATATTGAAAGTCAATGTAAAAGACTGAACAAGGAGAGCTTGGATTTTGTGTCTTGTTCCTAGCATTTGTCATCTTGGTAAGGTATTGATTCTGAAAGTTAATGAGAATACACTCAAATTCCTGTCTCAAACTTTGATTGTCTTCTTGTTTTGATTGTGGATTCATATATGTTAAGGTCACAAAGTGGATTAGCATATGGTAAACAAAGAGTATTGTGAAATTATCTTGGAGTTCCTAACAAAGTTGGGATGAAAGTCTTTAGGGTGATTTTAGTGAGTTCATTATTGGATTGGACTTTGATGATTAGGTTCGGGAGTGAGAGGAGTAATAGGAAAAGAACTTATTCTAAGTTCAAGTGTGTTTGAGTTAAGGTTTTAGTTGATATATGTTATCAAGTGACTCTTTTCCCTGGGTTAAGGCATTGATCTATTCTTTGGAAGTAGTCCATCATCATCAATCACACACACACAAATTAAATGATAAAATCTTTCAATCAGTTAGTAAGGGGTATAGTTGTATAATATTTTGTGATTACTTTGAAGAAGTGAATCAAGGGTACACCCACCTGAGAATTGAGGCTCAAAGTGTAGATGGATCTCCTTGATCCTTGTTAATTGGGCCTTTTCCTTGCAGACTTTGGAGGGGTGATAGAGTTAGTGACATTAAATTGTCAATCATAGTGTAAACCTACAAGTAGAAATGAAAAGGGGAACCAATAGAATGGTGACTCTGCTAGGGAGAGTCTAGAGATAAAATTTATTAAGTGGACTCTTGTTTTCCTATTGTATTCAGTTAAAGATTTCCCATTTTGGTGGTTGGCAACTCAAAAGGTTGGAACTAGTGTTATAGACTGCAAATCATGGACAAAAGAAGGAATACTAGGTCCTTTGTAAAAAAAAATCCAGAGGTTGCTTTGGAACAATTACTTAGATAGGAAAAGAAGAGTTGGATTAGAAGAAATGGTGAGTCTCCTAGTGCTCCCATGAGAGAACAAAGAAATATAAAAAATAGAGCACCACTTGTATCCTCTCATGAGGATGATTCACAACACAAAAGTTCTAGATCAGATAGTAGCCACTTTGAAGATAAATTTTATGATACCCCAGAGATAGTATTTCAAGATAAGGGTTCATTACCTATAGGTTAGGATGAAAAAGCTAGAGAAATGGATTTTGAAACTAATTTAGATCTTGGTGAAGATATGTTCATAAGGAAACCCATGTTCATATGTCCATTTCCCATATCAAAGTCTCACTAATATGGATGTGTCATCAGGTCTGGATGATATTATGATAGACCCACATGATTTGAATGCACTAATATTATAGTTGGCAGAGAAAGATGCCATACATAAGAGGTTACAAAAGGAGAGAGAAGCTGAAAAGGTGAATGCTCTAATAGAAAGAGAGTCTCTTCTTAGAAAAATTAATGAGCTGAAGGAGAGAAACAAGATGCTTGCTTCTGCTCCTAAAATTTGCAACATGATGTCTTTGGTGATCTTGATGCTTTGAGAAGTGAGTAGGAAGGTTTGCTATAGGACCATGAGTTTGATAAGGAGGGCCCTATGGTTAGACAGGCTCAAAGTTATTCTCCCCTCCCTAAAGATAAGGGTGGGCATGAGATCACTAGGCCTACTATTGTAGTTGGTGAAAAAGGAAAGCAAAAGATGGTGGGACATCAAGAAAGAAAATCATTGACAATACCAGGGGTCCCACCACCCTATTCAAATAAAGATACAGAGATGGAGAGAAGAAGAAAGGAAGATGAGGACCTTGCAAGAGAATTAGAAAGAGCTAAAGTTGAGGCTTCTATTGTAGAAAAGAGAAGGAAGATCCAGTTCTTGAAGGCTTCATCTACCAATGCTCTTGGCCCATCTGATACTGAACTAGGTATGTCATCTATGACTACCACTATTCCTCTTAGTAATGCCACTACTAGTTCATTTCCTTCTTCATCTGCTAAGATAAATATTGATCCTAGGTAGCAGTTAAATGCACAAATAGATGGAAATGTAAATGCTGATCCTAGGGTTAACACTAGTTTGAGTTTTCAAAGAAGACCTATGCAATTAGAAGGCTATAGGAAAATTAGTTTTGATGGAATACCTAGCTACCCGGATGCTTTTCCAACTAATATAAGAGATAAAATACCTAAGTTTTCTAGTAATAATGCTATTAGTTGTGAAGAACACATTAGGTTATTTGTTGATGTATTGAATGATTATGAGGTAGAGCATGAGGATGTAGTCATAAAGTTGTTTTTTCAATCTTTGGTGGAGGATGCTAGAGATTGGTTCAAGAGACTCCCTGACCGATGTATTGATACTTGGGATTCTTTGGAGAGATGTTTTAAAGAGCAGTATGGTGACAGGCCTAATGCTAGTTTCATGTTGAATGAATTTAACACCATAAGGAAGAATCAGAATGAATCTGTAGCTAAATTTAATATGAGATTTCAAAAGGGCATGCATAAGTTGTTTCGAGTTATGAGGTTAGATGACAATGTTTTTTTAACCACATACTTTAATGCATTTGATGGAAAAATGGGATACTTGTTGAGGGACAAAGAACCAAGAACTCTTAGAGATGCTTTTAGGATTGCTATCAATATTGAAAACAATATGAAGATATTAGGAAAATTGGGTGGGAAAAGAGATGATCCAAAGTTGTTTGGGGATAGAAAGTATAAAAGGGATAATGAAAGAACTATTGGAAATAAGAAGCAAGAAGAAGATAAATTGGATAAGGTGTTGAATACATTAAAGGATTTGAAAACACCTGCCAATAGGAATAGTAATGTTCCTACCAATGAAAAACCTCAATTCAACAACAATTTCAGTAGGCAGAATAGATTGCAGAATTATCCCTACAACACCCAATGGAAGGATGGCAAGCCTATTGTCCCTACTGCAAGAAATAATAATGATAGAGTTGTCCCAGATCCTTTACAAAAAATATTCTATAAATGTTATAGAGGATACACCATGGTGCACAGCATGCCAGTCCCCTCATTCTACAGAACATTGTGTGGTTGCACAATCCATGTCAGCATATCAAGATGATAGTAATGAAGAGTTAGATCAAGAAGAAACTCATGATGAAATTGGGTACAATATGGCAGCTTTATATCTAGGATATGAAGATGATTCTGATATTGATGAAGAAACAAATGTATAATCAAAGAGACACAATCAGGCACTTTTCCATCAAGAGGTTTTTTCTGATGATGATGACATTGATGAAAAGATAGGTAACATGATTTCTTCCTCTGAGCTAGTGGATTTAAGAAGACCTTCAAGAGAAGAGATGGATAGAATTACTACAGAAATGATTTCTCAAGTGCAAACTAGAGGCATGGTGGCAAGGGATGCAAATGGGAAGGCTGCAGGAATGTTTATAAAAAATACCAACTCCCGAGAACCAGGTGAGAGTAAATCAAAAAATGATCATATGGTAAGGTTCAAGAATGTAAAAGGTAAGAAATGGGAACCTAAGGGAGTTGGAGTTGAAGAAATTTCTAATGAGATAGGGAAGCTAGTTAACATAATGGCTAAAGATGAAAAGATGAAAGTCACCAATACAACTAATGTATCAGATAAGAAAAAGGATACTAAAGCAGTGCAGATTGAGGTCCCTCCCTCTGCTCCTATTGATATGTTAGCTGTATTGTCTCAGATAACTGTTAAGGTTCCTTTGTCAGAATTATTGAAGATCCCTAAACATAAGGATAGAGCTATTGCATGGGTAGATAATGTTCATCATAGTGATGTTTCATGCAATGAATCTCAAGCTAAAGTTTTGAAAAGAGTAGAAGCTCAGGGAATGGTGTCTCAGATTCCACCTATATATTTGGATAGTTCTATTAATGCCAACCTTGAGAACATAGATCCATTCTTTTTGAGTGTCCTTGTGAATGGAATGAAATTGAGGAACTGCATGATTGATTTAGGTGCCTCAAATACTATCATGCCTTTCAAGAGTATGGAGAAGTTGGGCCTTAAAGTTGATACAGTCCAAGGAAGATGTTGTGCAATGGATCAAAGAGAAGTGCTAGTCATTGGCACAATAAATGCAATGCCCTATAGGCTGGAAGCTTATCCAGAGAAAGAATTAACAATGAGTGTTTTGGTGGTTGACATTCCTCCTCATTATGGGATGTTGTTATCTAGAAGATGGAGTGTTGCCATGGGTGGAAGTTTACAATGTGACTTGTCCTATGTAACTTTCATGATTGATGACCAGTTTATCAAGATTGATCGAGAGCCAAGAGTATGCCACACGATTGAAAGAAATATTGATCATGAGACTACATGCTTTATGGATAATGATATAAATTCTTTTAGGGTAGAAATCCCTATGCTTGAGAAGGAGCCTATATTTCCATCTATCTCTATTGAGGTAAATGCTAAATCTATGAAGGGTAATTTTTGGGTGATGTACTTTGATGGTGCTAGCTACAAAGATGGAGCAAGGACAGGTATCCTACTTATCTCTCTTGATGGAAACACCTAGAAGTTTTCTTTCACATTGAATTTCTTTTGTACCAATAATATAGCAAAATATGAAGCATTATTGTTAGGACTAAAATTGGTACAAAAGCATGGAATTAGATGCATAAGGGTTGTAGGAGATTCTAAATTGGTGGTGTCCCAAGTCAGGTTAGTGTATGCTTCCAAGAACAAGAGGTTGAAACAATATAGGAATGTTGTGTGGGATTTGATTGAATGTTTTGATGCCTTCAATATTGAATGGAAGGATAGAAGTAATAATAAGATGGCTGATTTGTTAGCCAATATAGCAATCAGTCCCACTGATATTACTTTTTCTGGTCTCTCTAAAGTTGAAATTTAGACTAGGCCAAGTGTACCAGACAATGTTGAGAATTGCCAATTCTTTGAGGATGACCAAGATATTTTGAAATTTATGAGTTGTGAAGATCAGTATCATGGTCAAGAATTAGATTGTTTAGCTCTGATTGAGACTATAGAAGGAAAGGAAATTGTCCTTGGTAATGAAGTCATTCAACTTAAAACTAACAAGGTTCCTAAGGGACTTGTTGTTCTTGAGACTATGTTTGATAACCAAGATAGAGTTCAGAAGGATAGTAAAAAGGAAGATCACATTGATTTAGAAGAGATAAATCTTGGAACACAAGAAGCACCTAAGAAGGTTTACATTGGTAAGGACGTGTCTCATAAAGTAAAGAAATCTTTGATTGAATTGTTAAGAAAATTTAGGCATGTTTTTGCATGGTCATATGATGACCTAAAGGTTTATAGAGAAGATTTGCTTCAGCATATCATTCCTTTGAAAGAAGATGTTAAACCTTTCAGGCAAAAATAAAGGCCTATTAATCCAACTTTGGCACCCAAGATGCAAGAAGAATTGATGAAGCTAAGAGATGCTAGAATTATCAAGCCCATTAGGAATTCTTCTTGGGTGTCAAATCTTGTCCTTGTCAGGAAAAAGAATGGTGACATCAGACTTTGTGTAGATTTTAGAAATTTAAATATCAACTCATTAAAAGATAACTATTGTTTGCCCAATATGGAAGCTATGTTGCAGAGAGTGACCAGATCAGAATTGATGTCTATGATGGATGGTTTCTCTGGTTACAATAAGGTAATTGTAAAAGAATTAGAACAATTCAAGAAAGATTTTACAACAACTTGGGGGACATATGTTTATGTGAGAATGCCTTTTGGTCTGACAAATGTTGGTGCAACTTTTCAGAGGGCAATGGATGTTGCCTTTGTAGATTTTATTGATGCTTTCCTTATTGTTTATAAAGATGATTTAACTGCTTATTCCAAGAAGGAAGAAGACCATTGTACTCATTTAGAGAAAATATTTGTGAGGGATTTGGAATATGGAATTTCATTAAACCCAAGGAAATGTGCTTTTGGTGTCACCGAGGGTAAGTTGCTTGGCCATTTGGTTGGCAAGAAAGGAGATAGAATTGATCCTGAGAGGGTGGCAGCCATTGATAAGATTCAGAAACCAAAGAATATCAAAGGAATTCAGTCCTTCTTTGGTCAAGTAAACTTCTTGAGAAGATTTGTAACAAACTTTGTTGAGGTCACTAGACCTATATCTAAGATGTTAAAGAAGGGATCTACTATTACATGGGAAGGTGAGCCTAATGAAGCTTTCAATAATATCAAGCAGGCTATTAAAGATGGACCTATACTTAGGGCACCTGATTATAGTAGCCCAATGCATATCTTCTCTTTTGCATCTTTTCATACTATTGCTATAGTATTATTGCAGAAAAATAAGGAAGGTTATGAGCAACCTATTGCATTTTTTAGTAAATCTTTGCAGGCTACTAAATTAAAGTATGACATCAATGAAAAACAAGCATATGCACTTGTCAAGGTAGTCAAGGATTTTAGATGTTATCTGATGGGAGCAATTATGATTTCCTTTGTACCAAGTGCAGCAGTCAAAGATATTTTCTCTCAGAAAGAGGTGTCTGGGAGAAGATGTAGATGGATCAATAGGATCCAAGAATTCAACATTGATATCCAGGTTACCAAATTGGTTAGAGGACAAGGATTGGCAAAACTGATGGCTCAATCCAATCTTGATGCAAATCAGATAAATCAAACTATGATTGATTATACTTGTGATATGGATGATTGTATTTGGTATCAAGATATCATCTATTACTTGAGAAATATGAAATGTCTAGCAGACATGGATGACAATAAGAAGAGGACATTGAAATTATAGGCTATCAAGTATGTAATTGTGAAATGTAAGTTGTATAGAAAGAATTTAGATTACATACTTTTGAAATGTGTTGATGAGAATCAAGCTAACAAGTTGTTGAAAGAAATGCATGAGGGAGTTTGTGGAGGGCATTACATGGGTAAAACAACTACTTATAAAATTTTGAGAGTAGGATTTTGGTGGCCCACAATCTTCAAGGATGCAGAACAATTGGTAAGGAGGTGTGATGCTTGTCAAAGGTTCTCTGGTAAGCTTAAATTTTTAGGCAGTATGCCCTTAAGGCTAGTAGAAGTACAAGCTCCTTTCCAATAATGGGGAATAGATTTCATAGGGGAGATATCAAACAATTCTAGTGGAGGACACTCTTGGATACTAGTTGCCACTGATTACTTTACTAAGTGGGTAGAGGCTATCCCTACAAGAAATGCAACTAGTAAAGTAGTAATTGATTTTCTATTGAATGATATTGTTACAAGGTTTGGTTGCCCTGAGAGAATAGTCAGTGATAATGCAATGTGCTTTAGGTCTGCTGAGTACAAAGAATTCTGCAAAGGTCTAGGAATTTAGAGGTCAAATTCCTCACCTTATCATCCACAAGGAAATGGACAGGCAGAATCATCTAATAAGAGCCTAATGAAAATCCTAAGGAGGATTCTTGAAAATAATAAAAGAGCATGGAATTCAAAATTTCCATTAGCCCTGTCGGCTGATAGGGTGACTGTGAAGAAGGAAATTGGTTGTGCACCATTTGACCTAGTGTATGAAATACATGCA
Organism: Chamaecyparis obtusa; assembly: GCA_027943335.1. Taxonomy (NCBI): domain Eukaryota; kingdom Viridiplantae; phylum Streptophyta; class Pinopsida; order Cupressales; family Cupressaceae; genus Chamaecyparis; species Chamaecyparis obtusa. Next base: position 438,415 of record BSBK01004043.1, read on the forward strand.
AGAATGCCTCAGAATAATTTATTGGAAATGTATAATTTTGTTCAATTATATGATGATGATATAGATGATGAAATGCGGTTGAGAATTGAAGACTTCATCAGACTGGATGAAACCAGAAGAGAATCAACTTCAAAGAATGCCAAATTGCAGTTGCAGGTTAAGAATTTGTATGACAAGAAAACTGTTGAAAGAAGGTTTGAACCTGGTGATTTGGTGTTAATTTGGAATGCCAGATTGGAGGATAAAGAAAACATGGAAAATTTGATCCACTCTAGTTAGGGCCATATCTAATTCATGAGAAATGGGGCCAAGATTCATATATTGTCAAGGAATTGAATGGTGAAGTTCAGGAATTGCCAGTTCATGGACAATTCTTGAAGAAATACTTTAGTTGAGAGTATTTTATCTCCATGAATAGTAGTTAGGCCTGTATATGTTGTAAATCCTATAAATAGTTTCTTGCCCCTATTTCATTTTCTCTTGGTTTATAGGGTTTTGTCCTGTTGTTCTTTGTTGTTCAATTTTTGTCTTGTGGGATGGTCTACTTTAACCAGTAATTCTAGATTCTTGATGTGCCTGCAAGAGCCACACATCCCCAGATAGAGCCATTGTTAGTACCTACAAAAAATTTCATGGCTATAGAATTTTTCTTCTGGTCCCTACATTTATTTTTATGTCTCTGGCTTTAAACCCTTGTCAAAATTTCAAAAATCTAGTCGTTGCAACATAAAACCCTAGTGTGCCCTGGCCCTGTTCTAATTTTGTGTTACTTTTCAGGCCACTAAAGTCCTAAATAGTGCATGTGCTAATAATTGACCACTTTGTCACATGATCGCACGAGCCTTTTTCATGTTATGTGATCTTGTGACTAAGGTTTTATTTTTGGGCCCCTTTAATATTTCCTAAGTCTATGTGCCTGGCGAAATGATTTTTTTTCCTAAGTCCTGCACCTTACTTTTCCTAATGTTTTGGCCTTAATATTTCCTAGGCTCAGTCTCCTGACACCATCTCAATCTAACGGTTGTCATGAAAGTCCATTGAGTGTGTTAGTGGCATGCATTTTTACTATGACCATTGATTATCTTTCATGATGTAACATTTCAATGCGGTGGGGCCACTGCCAGGTGTGCACATATGGTGTTTCCCTATTGACCAAAAAAATCAATGAAGTGGCAGGGTTGTCAAAATGACCTATGAACAAAGAAAAAATTATGTCCACTTGCCAGATTTTTTGACGTGGTGGTCTCTCATTTGTCAAAGTATCCTATGCAACATGGTGGGGTCACGCTCTGTGATATCAGCTAAGATTCTGGATCAACAATTGGTGCATGTTCTCATAGAATCCTTTGAGCCTTTTAGATCATGCCCTAACCATCCATTTCTCTAGGGGTTCAGGTCAGTAATAAAGGTGGGTCCAAAATGACACGTAGGTACAGTTGGTAATCTGTGATTGGTCGACGAGGGTTGACATGGAGCTTGTTAGTGGGACTTGAGTCAGAAAGGTTGATTGATGGTCGACACGTGATCTTATGGAATATTCTTTCTCCATGAGATCATACACCAGCTATCCATTTTGATGCCGAAGGGTTAGTGGGTCCTGTGTCAGAAGTGACTAGGTGGTAAGCAATGAATGGTGTAATGACAGGTGGCACAAAGTGGGCCCGGGAAGGGGTTTAGTGTTTAGTGGATCTGATAAAGGTTTAGCAGCCTAAAAAAGTTAAAAAGGCTTCACTCATTCATGAAGAAAAATAGTGATGTGCTAAAAGGTTTGACAATTCAGCGAAGGAGTGTTCACGCAATCGCTAAATTAACTGGTGCTAACATAAGGTATTCTACAAATGGCTAAAAGCCTTCAGTTGATGATTTGATAAATGTGATTGGGGTTGGTTACTTTCCTTTGTTCACCGAATCGCTCAGTAAAGCTCAAGTTAGGAATTTCATTTTGCAAATAGGAATTTCTTTGTTGCATGTTTGCTAAGAGTTAACCTAAGGGTGTCTGAAGAGTTAAGTCATGAAGCCCGTGAAAAGGAAAGATCGAATAGTCACAACTTAAAGTTGATCTCAGTTTGAATGATGACCACCGATTTGCTGCTAGCGCCATTGGTATGACTGTTGTAGTTTGAATTCAAATTTTTGAGGGTTTCTAGTGATAGAAAGGACCAAAATTGAATGTTTTAGTGGCTGGATTTGGTAGAATTGGTTTTTTCAACTGTTGCAGTGTGGTCCAGGGTGTTCCATGATTGTTTGCAGGGGATTTTTGTACCATGATGGTGTTGCTCGAGGCATGTTGCAGGTGGGAAATCAGATAATTAAGTCTAATAGATTCATGATTCTTGGTACAGATCAGAGAATTACCATTTATGAGGATCATTTCGGGATCTACTTTCTCCAGGCTGCTTGGGTTTCCCCCCCTTTTATTAAATTATTAACTATTTCTAGTTGGTCTGGTTGGTGAAACGCTAACCCTAGTCATCTGTAGCTTGTTACATCCTATTTTGGGATTTCAAGATGACTAGGGGGTGTATATATTGCAAAAGTTTTTCTCTATTAGGTTGTTGGTGATGTTATATTGAAAGTCAATGTAAAAGATTGAACAAGGAGAGCTTGGATTTTGTGTCTTGTTCCTAGCATTTGTCATCTTGGTAAGGTATTGATTCTGAAAGTTAATGAGAATACACTCAAATTCTTGTCTCAAACTTTGATTGTCTTCTTGTTTTGATTGTGGATTCATATATGTTAAGGTCACAAAGTGGATTAGCATATGGTAAACAAAGAGTATTGTGAAATTATCTTGGAGTTCCTAACAAAGTTGGGATTAAAGTCTTTAGGGTGATTTCAGTGAGTTCATTGTTGGATTGGAATTTGATGTTCAGGTTTGGGAGTGAGAGGAGTAATAGGCAAAGCACTTATTTTGAGTTCAAGTGTGCTTGAGTTAAGGTTTTAGTTGATATATGTTATCAAGTGACTCTTTGCCCTTGGTTAAGGCACTGATCTATTCTTTGGAAGTAGTCCATCATCATCAATCACACACTCACAAATTAAATGATAAAATCTTTGAATCAGTTGGTAAGGGGTATAGTTGTATAATATTTTGTGATTCCTTTGAAGAAGTGAATCAAGGGTACACCCGCCTAAGCATTGAGGCTCAAAGTGTAGGAGGATCTCCTTGATCCTTGTTAATTGGCACTTTTCCTTGTAGACTTAGGAATGGCGATAGATTCAGTGACATGAAATTGTCAATCATAGTGTAAACCTGCAAGTAGAAATGAAGAGAGGAACCAACATTCACCAAGGAACTTTTTTCTTTTTCTCATTTTTTTGTATTTTTCAGCAAGATGTTCATTTTTTTAGGACTTTTTCTAATTTTAAAGATTTTTTAGGACATTTTACCATAGACTGAATGCCTTAGGCATAGAGTTTCTTTAGATGGAGAATGTTGATTGGTTCTCGGAGCTATTCTCCTTCAGTCGTTGAGAGTCAATAGGCACTAGAGCCAAAAGTAGTAGTGATTACAAAGGGACCTAGCCAGTTGGGTTCAAACTTCCCCTTTCGTTCTCGATGTGATTGATTTTTAGGATTCTCTCTCAAGACTAGATCAAGAACCTGAAATTCTCTGTGTCTGACTTTCTTGTTGTAGCCTATAGACATTCTCTTCTAATATACTCTAAGATGATTGTATGATACTTGTCTATGCTCATCTAGTAGTTCAAGTTCTTGCAACCTAGACAATCTGTAGTCTTCATCAGTTACTAGACCATGCATTCTGATTCTTAGTGATGGGATTTCAACCTCGATAGGCAGTACCGCTTCAGACCCATAAACTAAATCGAAAGGTGTAGCCCCAGTGGGAATTCTAATACTTGTTCTATAGGCCTAGAGAGTTGGATTGATCATGAGATGTCAGTCTCTTCCTATGTTATTAACTGTATGATGCAAGATTTTCAATAAATTCTTATTAGAAGCCTCTGCTTGTCCATTCCCTTGAGGATAGTATATAGATGACCAATGTTGAGTAATCTTGAATTTGGCACATAAATCATCTAGGTCCTTGTTTTTGAATTGTCCCGCATTATCTGTGATTATAGAATGTGGGATCCCATATCTGCATATGATGTAGTTCAAGATGAACACAGATATCTATTTCCCAGTTGCTTGTGTCAAAGGGACTGCTTCTACCCATTTTGTAAAATAATTTGTAGCTATGATTATATGGGTATGTCCATTACAAGAATGAGGATGAATGGACCCTATAAGATCAAATGCCAATTATTGAAAAGGCCATTGTGTAGTAAAGGGAATTAGATCTCTCTCTGGAGCATGAATTAAGTTGCCATGCACTTGGCACTTTTGACAGTTCTTAGCAAACTTGATAGACTCTTTCTCCATTTCAGGCCAATAGTACCCAGCCCTAATAAGTTTTCAAGCTAGTGTTAAACCATTCAAGTGTGACCCACAAATACCATCATGGACTTCCTCTAATGCACATTGAGACTCTTCCCATTCTAAACATCTAAGTAGCATACCATCTAGACCTCATTTGTATAGATCGTGACCAATGATGACATATCGGGAGGCATTACGGATAAGGTATCTCTTTTCATGGCGGTTGAAGGTATCGGGAATGATTTGGTCTTTGAGATAGGAAAATAGGTTTTTGTATCTAGATGAATCATGACCTACAATAGTGCAAATCATGCAGGTTTTGGGGGAATCATATGTAGGATAAGATAGTGCTTCCACCAGGAACTTGTAGCATAGCTCGTGTTCCAGCTACTCTAATAAAGTAGATAGTGTTTCCATTACATCAACAACCTTGTTCTCCATTCTAGGAATTTGCTCAAATGTGATAGATATGAAATATTTCTTAAGATCATCTACCATTCTCTTTTAAGGAATGAGCTTATCATCTTTATTTTGGTACACATCATTGACTTGATGGATAAAAAGTTTTGAGTCTCCATGAATGTGTAGTTCTGTTACCCTCCACTAAATTGCTATTTTCATACCATTCAAGAGGGTTTCATATTCAGCAATATTGTTTGTGCAAGGGAACTTTAATCTGAATGATTTTGGGATTGAGTATCCTTGAGGAGTTATGAACAATATGCCTGTACCTAATCCATTCTATGTATAGGAGCCATCAAAGAATAACTACCATTCTCTAGAAGAAAGAGTCATGATAGAGGAATCTAGAAATTCCATTTGCATTGGTGTATCATCAATCATAGGTCCATCTGCTAATTGATCAATAATAACCTATCCTTTTATAGCTTTTCATTCCATATATTCAATGTCAAATTCACTTAAAAGCATGACCCATTTAGCTAATCTACCTGTGAGGGCAGCTTTTCTTAGTAGGTACTTGAGTGGATCAATCTTAGCTACCAATTGTGTGGTATGAGCTAACATGTAGTCTCTCAGTTTCTATGATGCAAAGATCATAGCTAGACAAGCTTTCTCAATCATTGAATAGTTCTTTTCATATGCAACCAATGTTCTACTGATATAGTATATAGCTCTTTCCTTTTTGTTCTCATCATGTTGTGCTAGAAATGCCCCCAGTGATGTATCTGTAGTGGAGACATATAAGATCAAAGGCTTCCCATGAATAGGAGGCATCAAGATAGGTGGATTTGATAGATACTTCTTGATATGATTAAAGTTGTTCTCACATTCTTCATTCCATGCAAAGGTCACACCTTTATGTAATGTTTTTGTAAAAAGTTGTGATATATCTGCTAACTGTGATATGAATCTTCTGATAGATTGAACTCTTCCCTGCAACGTCCTCATTTGACTGATATTCTTTGGAGGTTGCATTTCCATTATAGCCTTTACTTTATCTGGATCAACTTCAATACCCTTCTTTGAGACTATGTATCCTAAGAGCTTTCCAGAAGTGACACCAAAAGCACACTTCTTAGGATTTAGTCTGAGACTAAATTTCTCCATTCTATCTAGTATCTTGCTCAAGTCATCTAGATGTGCAATTCTAATCATAGATTTTGCTAAAGTATCATCAACATAATCTTCCATAGTTTGATGCATCATGTCATGGAAAATAGATGTCATTTCTCTTTGATATGTAGCACTAGCATTTTTAAGCCCAAATGGCATGACATTCCAATAGAAGGTACCCCATGCACATGTGAAAGTAGTTTTCTCTTGATCCTCTGGAGCAATTTTTATTTGGTTATATCTAGAGAAACCATCCATTAAGGAATATATCTTGAAACTCGCAGTCATGTCCACTATCATATCAATGTTAGGTAGTGGAAAATCATCCTTAGGGCATGCTCTATTCACATCTCTAAGGTCTGTGCACACTCTGATTGAACCATCTAGTTTAGAAAGAGGTACAATATTAGAGATCCATTCAACATAGTCTATAACATGGATGAACCCAGCTTTTAGTAGCTTCTCTAATTCATCTTTTACCAAGAGTGCAACATGAGGATGCATCTTTCTCAATTTTTGCTTGACAGGTTTTACATTAGGAGCTATAGATAAATGATGCATGATAAGATTAGGATCCAACCCTGGCATATCTGAGTATTTCCATGCAAAATTGATCTTCTTCTTTGTTAGGAATGTTGTAAATGTTTTCTTCTCTTCTTCTAATAAAGATTGTGCTACATGAATCAATTGTGGTTCTTTTGTTGTTCCCAAATTGATAGATTGAGTGGGCTCAATTAGATCTAGAGATCTATCCTATAAATGACTCAGAAGGACATCAAATATCTCATCCTTAGGTGCCTCAGAGAGGTTTTCACCATTGGATACATCTTTTATTTTTACTTTTTTAGGTTCTGAGACTGCCACAAAGTGGTTTTCACCCTCATAACTCTTTTTCTTTTTCTTTTTCTTCTTATTTTTCTGACTAAGATATTTGATATCTGACTCCGTCATGCTAACACTTGGTTCAATGATGGAAGTACTCATAGGCTCAACTGCATTGAGGTAGCAAGCAAGGGCATAGTCATTTGGGAAGGTATAAATACCATGGCACAGATTGGTGGATGTTTGATCAATAAGTTATAGATATTGGATAGTCAAAGTAGGGAAAGATTGGGAGATAGTGTTTATAGATATGGATCTGTCATCATTGGTCCTAACCCGATGCTCAAGTTCAAAGGTGATATTACAACTTAAGACATTCAATTCATGAATAGGCTCAATGTCATTGTGGGAATCCAATTCAGCCATAGATGGATCAAACTCAATAGGTTCATCATTTCGTTCTAGACTTACATTGGGATTAGGTACATATTGGTGAATAACATCAACATGTTTCTCTGTAATAAGCTCATCTGGTTCTAGAATGACTCCCCATTCATAGTCGTTTGATTCAGCTTCTGATTTAGGATCTCTAGGAAATATTAGAACATGAGTAAAGTCAGGGTGAATACCCCAAGAAGGGTTACCCTCAGTTTCTAATTTGAATTCATACTCGTGGGAATTAGTTTCAAAATAACTACCCCCTTCTTCTTGATCCTCTTGATTAGTTTTGAGATTAGCTAGTTCTTGTGTTGCAACTATCTCTTTTTCTATAGTAGGTTCTTGTGTTTATACTATGTTGATTCTTCTGATTGGATCATCTTCTGCCTCAAGAAGGTCTTTGATTTCTTGAGGAAAATATTGATAGGGGATGAGCTCTGAGTTGTCTGAATCACTATCTAAGGATTCTATTTTGTCCTTCTTGAGAAGGGGTTCTCCTGGTGCAAGTTGTTCTATGACATGAGAACAATTTCCTTTGAGGTGATAGGGTTTCTTCTTAAAGCCTAGGCAAACAACATTCTTATTTTCCCTACCTGTATGTGAAATAGGTGCCACAAGGCCTTTTCCTCTAACTCCTAGAGGTCCTTGACCTGGATATCCCATCTTAGCTATCAAGATATTTCCTAGACCATATGACTTAGAAGGGATCTGTGGTGCTGTAGAGTCACTAGTTATTATGGGATTCAGATTCATCTTTGTATAGCCAGGATAGAAAAACTTCATCCTCTTCAAACTCTTGCTTGGATACTTGTTCTGCCACAAAATTCTTTTTATATGCTTCAAGAGGTTCCTTAGGTTCAGGATTGGACTGTTTCAAAGATTGTCCATAAGACTTAGGTGAGATAGGGAGAGATGTCAAAGATAAGATTGGCTCCATAGTATATTCTCCCATACTATTTTCTTTGATATTAACCTCTTTTGCAATATCTTCCATTTTAGAAGTGGATGCTTCTTTTGTGGACTTAATGAAAGATTCTCTGTTATTGGGCACAAGTTTATCCACACTTTCCTTCAATGTATTGCAAGTTGTATTTAGATCTGCGGGGATAGTAACCTCTACTCCTTCATAAGGAAACTTCATACATTGATGGTATGTAGAAGGAATAGCTTGCATTTCATGTATCCATGGTCTCCCTAGGAGGATGTTGTAGGCCAAAGGTAGATCAAGCACTTGACAGATGGTATCTTTGATAATTGGACCCACTCGAATGGGAAAGACAATGGTTCCTTTAGAAGATCTTTCTTGTTCATCATAGGCTTTGATAGTTATTTTCTTTCTAGGATCAATAGCCATTTCTAAAAATCCCAATTGCGTAACCAAGCTGTAAGAACAAAGGTTTAGGCCAGTGCCCCCATCTATCAACACATGTTTGACTCTACAATTCTAGATCAAGACTTCTATATGCAAAGGCTAGTTATGTGGGTGACTCAAGGAGTTGTCATCTTCCTCTGAAAAGGAGATATATTGTGGAGATTTAAGATGTCCAACCATAGTCTGGAACCTATCTAAATCAAGGTCATCAAGAACATTGGAACTAGGCAAAGCTTTGTCTAGTATGGCTTTTTGAGCTGGGGATATTCGAAGCAACTCAAACATAGAGATTTTGGCATTAGTGTGCTAGAGTTGTTGAACAATGCTATAAGATGTAGGCCTTGTATCCTTTGGATTGGAATATTTAGAAGCAAACTTCTATTCAAAGCAGATGAAAGATTGAAGGGTATCTTAGGGACATTAGATGAATATCAGATTTGTCCATTCAGATGTGCTTGAGCTTGTGATCTAGTAATTGCGTTAGCTAAAGAATGATCTATATCTCTTCGCACAATTGTGATGACATTGAAATGTTTAGAGAGACAAGGTTCAACCATATTGATAATGGCATTATTTCCAAGGTAAGCATAATTGACCTTTGCCCCCATATTAGGTTGAGAAGATGAAACTTCTTGACCATGTTTTGGAAATGGTTCTATGAATGTCGTATGATCATTATTTCTCTTAGGATTGTCAACTGTGATGTCTCCCCTATTGATCAGATCTTGAATGGTGTGTTTCAACCATAAGCAGTTATTAGTTTTGTGACCTTTACCTCGATGGAAATCATAGAATTCATTTTCTTTCCACCAATGTGGCTTAGGGTCTGGATCAGATTGTCAAATTGCTAGTAAAGAGATGATGTTATTAGCTAGTAGAGTTCTCATAGCTGATTCTAAAGATTCTCCAAGAGGAGTGAACTTTCTCTTTTTATCCCAAGATTTGTATCCTAGCTTCTTTTGGAATGGTTTGGATGACTTTTGTTCCGAAGCTTTAATGGCTTGGGAACCAAGAGTTAGGTTGTAGGTTAGTACCTTTGATGGGGGACATATAGTGTCAACAATGCCATCTATGATGATGCCTTTATTCTTGTTCCAATTTTTGTTCTTATCTTTGGAACTAGATCCAAATTCATATTTGTCCTTTTGAAGCATGATATCTCCTTTCTTGACAAGTACTTTCTCAATCTTGATTGCATTATCTACCATTTTTTCAAAAGATGTATGATCTTGCATTTGTAATGGGTAGTTGATCTCTGGAACAAGGTTATTGATAAATATTTTGAGTTTATCCATTTTGGGAATTGGTCTAGCATATAGAGGGAACTTCTTTTGCCACCTCTTGAGGAATGTTAGGAATGGTTCTCCTGGATATTGCTTGAGGTTACAGATATCGATCATGGTGACCGGGTGTTGAATATTGTAGGAGAATTGTTGATAAAATAGTTTAATCAACTCCTCAAAAGTTTTAATCATAGGGGGCAATCTAGAAAACCAATGAATGGATGCTCTGCCCAGAGATCTAGGAAAGAGGCACATCAGATAGGTCAGTTCATGCATGAACTCCATGGATTGTGTACAGAACTCTTTGACATGATCTTGAGGATCAAAGTGTCCATCATATTTATCATACTTTGGCATCTCCACTCTTTTTGGAAATGGTGGCATGTACAAGTCTTTGTCAAATGGAAAAGGACATAGAGCCTCCATGGAGAACTCCTTGGGTTCCTTCTCTTTTTTGAGTTTATTCAGTTTGACTTGTAAAGCATGCATCTATTTCACCATGGCCTTTATCAAAGTTTCTTCCTCATGTGCGATGATATCTTCAACATTAAAATTAGGAGGAATCTTAGCTCCTTAATGAGCTAACTCCAAAAAGTATGTTTCTCTATTTTCTTTCAAGAAATGCCTCATCATTTTCTTGAATTCATCGTCATTTTGGTATCGGGCAATTTCTTCAGGTGTGGGTTCCTGATCTACACCATGTTGGGAATGATCTCCTTGAGAGCCATGATTCATCCTTGCTTGAGACATGGTAGGAGTTCTAGGACTCCCTGAGATAGATCAAGGAGGATTTTTTTGATTACCTTCGTGGGTGGATGGAGGAGGTATGTAACCAATTTTCAATCAAAAGTTGCCAAGACCATCGTCCTTGTAAAGACCAAAATTGATGAGTTGCTCAAGAGTTGGACCCTGGATATTAGTCAAAGGTAAGGTTTGAGATGTCTCTCCTGATTTCTTATGTGAGGAAGCTCTGGTTTCCACCATTAACCTTAGGTGAAGCGAAGAGAATAGGATGAAGACAACTGAAGAATGATTTGATGCGAGAAAATTAGATGATGCAACCTTGTCAAGATTATGATTGGTTTGAAGATTTTATTAGATGTGGGTGAAGGATACTATGCCCTAGATGTATGGGTAGATTTCCCAAAAGATAGTGGACACGAGTTCACAACACTTAGCCTATTTTTGAAGATTTGATAGAAGATTGATAGATCTGACAAGGTTTTGACACAAGATGAAAAGGACTCAAATTGATTAAATAGAAGGCTGAATCAGATTCAAAAGGCCACTTTTGGAAAATGATAGGATTCTCAATAGCTACTACTTTATTCCTGACACAGTGATTTGTTCGACAGATTTTGGCAATAGGCTGAAAAAGCTAAGTATCTAGCAATTCTGACAATTTTCAGACAACTTTTCAAAATTTTCCCAAATGACACTCTATAGACTCATATGATAGTGGGTATGCTATGAAATGATAGTTGAAAATCTCATACGATAGTTGCAAAAAATCACACAACAGTTGCTAGCGGGATTTGACTTTTTGAATTTGATTGGCAGAAAGACTCGTATGACACTGGGTTCTTTATCATATGACAGTTGGGCAGTAATGAAATGACATTTGATAAAAACTCATATGACTTTCTAACCTCCTGAGATGACTTTTGACTCCAGAAAGGAATTTCACTTCAAATTTTGCAAATTTAGGGTTTTCAGTTTTGGATTGTTTGCAAATGGTACTATCCAAATTTGAAGAGTAGACCAGATTCATTCATTTTTAGTAACCAAATAGATAAGAAAGAACACAAAATAGCAAGCAAGTGATTTCAAGCATGTCTGAAAACAATGAACAAGGGAAAAAGCAACCTTGTGCATGAACAATCAAGTGACTTATTTGTGCTAATCCTTAGAAGTGCTAATTGTGTATGTTCTAAAAAGTTTTGCAATAACGCACATATTCCTAGAAAATGAAAATTTGGCCTCACTAGGACTTTTAGTAATGGTTTGAATCTACAAATTTTATGATCCAAGAGGGTGAACTCCAATATCAGCATACTGGGGTTTTGACATAGTCTGAGAACTTAATCTTTAGGATCTGCTAGGGAGATCTGACAGCCCAACAAGAGACCACACTTGTGGAGATTTCTTCCAATAGGACATGTATATAGCGGTTGTCACTACCATGGTGAAAATGGCTATTACCACTTGAGGTTCCATCAATGTGGTTGACCCAATTAAGGGAATGTCCACTATGGTTAACCCTCTCTAAAGGTGACTCACAAAATATACCACATGGAGACTGGTTCCAGATTCAAGGATTTGGGTTTCTGGTACTATCCAAAAAGGAAGTAGAGCATAATCCCCTAGCCTTTTCACTTTTAACCCAAACAAAGTAGATAGATTAATCTGACACACTAAGACCAAGATTATCTCACAAAGATCTATGACATCAACCCCTTATGAGCTATCAACCTCTCCAGAGAGAGAATGCATTGATCAAAAGTTGAAGACACACGGACCTAGTGGAACATGAGACTCCCTCAGTATCCTCCCTACCTACAAGGGTTCCTTTGTTGAGAAGAGTTTCACTGGAAACCCACTCTCTCAAGAGCCATGAATAGTGTTCATAGGGCCTATTTACTATGTGTAACAAAGATACTGAAAGCAAATCTATGTTCATTTTTATAGGCCAAATGAAGTCTATGATAGGAAAGCAATAAAAGTCACTCAAGCTAGACACATGAGATGTTTGTTTTAGATCCAAAATTGAAGTCTTATCACCTGAGAAGATTACCTGAATTCCTTGCAATGCGTTTAGTAGATTTTTACCTATTTTTAGCAATTCTTGTACTTTTTCCAATCAAAACCAACAGGAGTCAATAAAAAAAGAGAATTTCAATTGTTAAGATTAGCTGTTAGTCAAAATCTGAAAACCAAATCTGACAAACTGCCCTGAAAAATGAAATGACAATGAAAACCTGGTGCCAAAACTCGTACGATAATGGCTTCTAGATATAGTCAAGAAACTTGTATGACACTGGGTGTATGATGATATGACAGCTGAACTTCCAAATGATAGTGTGTATAGTCTAGCATGATTCTCAATCCAATAGACTATCGTATGACAGTGGGTATAGTCTGAGATGACTTTTGTTAGAAACTTGTATGAAAATTGTACAGACAGAACTTAAAAATCATAGTTTTGGCTTAGAAATTAAGAAGAAAAGACAGAAATTGATATAATTGAATTGGAAACCCATATCAGGGCCCCACAGTGGGAGCCAAAAATGTGTGTGTGAATTTTGTACCTGATTTGTAGACACAACACTTTAGTAAAACATTAGAGGTTAGCAAAAATGAAAGCTGCAATGAATTGAAAGATAAACTAACCAGGCGATTTACTACCTTCTAATAGGTGCGAGTATGATGTTCTCAGATTGTAATCGAGATCAGTGACCTTGAGGACACCTAAATGAAGGATTTGAATGCAAAAATGATATTAAATATGAAAGCAATTAATCTATTTTTTTTATTTTCTATGTAATGATATGATGAAAAATGATATGAATCTAGAATCTAAGATGAAATTGATATGCAATAAATTGATCTAAGATGAATTCTAAATGATATGCAATACTCAAAAACAAGAATGATCTGACAATAGCTTGGATTCGCTAAGATGATTCTTCAGTCTCCAATTTGACAGCGTGAGGATGCAAACATATGAGATGATTTGTGAAGAGCTGAGCCTTGATTTTATAGAAATCTAGGGCTTTGGAGATGCATGAGAAAAGCCATAAATCACTCAGTTGATTTTTAGTTTTAATTCACAAAATCATGCAAAAGCAGAGTTTAACTCAAAATAGAGTTTAGATTTAATTGATAATTGATAGTTGTCTGCTTTTCTGATTGTGCATGTTTTATTTATGAATTAATTTAATAATAAAGTGATTTGTTTCCAACTTAACTAATTTTGAAAAATAAAACAATTGATTTATGGGTTAATCAATCATTTTTCAAACTTTTATTCAAAAACAATATTATTAAAAATTGACAACTTGCTTTAATTAATTAAATAAGAATTTAATCAATTATTCATAGGATTTTGGATTTATTGTCAAAATTAAATAATACAATTTAAGAATAAATATAATTAACTTCAATTAAATAATTAAGTGGCAGTATTAAATCTAATTAATTAAATATTGAGAATATTCAATTAATCAAACTTTAGGATAAATTGGATTTATCACCAAATAATCATTAAATTAAAGATAATTAGGATAAATTAGGAATATTGCTAGGTATATTCCCTAATGCAAAATTTAGGATAATCAATTAGGATTTGATAATGTTCAGATGTGCCTTTGGTTAGGACTTTGATGTCGATTTCGTTCGATGTATCGATATAGGAGGTTAATGAACCTATAGCCCATTTTTGGGGTATTATAGTAACATATTATTCTTTTGAGTAATGCAAAGATTATTTGGATAGTGTGTTTAGTGATCTTACCCTGAAGTTGTTTGGGTAGTGGGTCCTTCTATCTTCTATAACTCTTAACCGGGTTAGAATCTTTTAAGGCATATTCCCATTTTTGAGCTATCCTTTTTTATAATTCATCGGGAATAAAGTTCCCCAATTGAAATTGTGTCATCTTGAATGTACAGAGCATCTCAAGCATTTCTTTTTCTACTCTCTCCTTTTTCGCAATGCTCAATTTCTCAAATCTAATTGTAATGTCCCCGCTAGGGAACCCATAAGGAATCAGGTCTTATGACCAAAAATTGCAACTAACAAATTTTTTTCTAGCATTACATCATTACTACCTCACATTTATATTCCTTAAGGTTCCCTTAATGAATTCATTCACTAACATCTTTACGTTACTTATCCAAATTGAATTTCATTTCCTTTTTTTACTTTCACATTTTAGAACTTAAGAGATAGGGTAAGAAAATAACATTTCACTTGCAAATATATTTCTTACTTTATATACTAATTTCATTTCTCCTTCCTACACATTGAATAACTATTCCTTACAAATTACATCTTAGAATAATAAACATTTTCTTTAATTGCAACATAGGAGAGATAGAAAAGATCATTCAACATTACATTATACATTTCCAACTTTAACCTTTCAAATAACAACCCTTGAAACAAAGCCTAGAACTATCCCTCCCAATTACATTGTTTTTCTTTTCAATTACATCTTTATGATAATAACTCTCATTAAAATAACAAGTACATGAATGGCCCAAAGGAATTACAACATATCTTTACATCTTCATTTTCAGTAACAATGATACAATATAAAGGTCTTCATATAATTGAACATATCCAAGTCATGAACCATGAACAAGACCTCAAAATATTTTTGCCACCCAACCATGTGGAACTGATGAGGTTCCACCCCCCATGCTAGGTGATAGAACCAAGATACTCACAAGGCCCTAAGAAATCTAAGGCTACAAAAAACCCTAATCTGAAAGAAATAATCATAACAATATATCACTTTACTAATCACAAGGGTTAGGTTCCTAGTATACCCTCTAGGTGAGTGTCATCACATATCCTAGATTTTGGGATCCTTCCTTTTAACCATGTAATGCCCATCCCCCATTTATGAATAGAGATCCATCCTAGCAATTATCCATGGTCTCGATACTCCAACAGGACTATGTGGCCATTAATATGTTTTCTTTCATTATCTTTTGTTTCCCCCCTTTCCCAGATTCATTTTTAGGTTATCACTTTTTACTAACCCACCCATAGGATCATCTGGTAACCACTTTAAGGTTCCAACACCTATGGTGAGCCACTCACCTAGGGTACCTTGTCCCCTACCCACACACACAAGTCCTGAAAACATCAAGTAGTTTCAAAAGGTCCATCTCATAGGTCTAGGGAGCCCTCCAGTGCACTTAGGCCACCCGAACAAGTCTTGACCTTACATTATGGATTCTTCCAAAAACCAAGTATGAACAAAAGCTTAATCAAAACCAAGTATAGAAATTCATTAAACACAACATAAAAATTCCCACATGCATTTACACAACATTTCCTATCTTGTTTCAAAAATCTAGGGAAATCTCATGTGCCTAAAATTTGGCTAAGTCTGAATTTTTAAGAAATCTCAAAATTAGAAGTTGCGTCTTAACTCCTATGAAGCTGAAACCCATCCCAATCATCCCGAAAGGTACCTAAACCTTTTATACAAGTATATCTTAAAGTATGTATAAAGCCTATTTTTCCTATCTAGCTCAGTTCACACTACCATTCCTATCTTGCTCGGTTAACACTAAACATTCTTGTCTTGCTCGGTAAACACTACACTGACCCTGCTTGGCCAATACTAAACTAACCCTACTCGCCTAATACTAAATTGACCCTACTCAGCTAATACCAAGCCGACCTTGCTCGACTAATACTAGACCGACCTACTCGGCTAATACTAAGCCAACCTGCTCAATCAATACTAAACCGACCCGCTCGGCTAATACTAAGCTGACCTTCTCGGTCAATACTAAATTGATAGAAACTACAAAACACGACTGTCAACTGGGGACTATGGTTACCTAATCTGAGCATGACCCATTTGAGATCTCCCAGTTTCCCTTTAGAAACAACTCATCAATCCATCCTATCTATCTAACAAATCTGTTTTAGATCTGGACAAGAAAAGTGGTGCATAAACTGACATGGACCAGTAAGGTTGAAATAACAGTTCTAAATTTTGGAAGCACTCGAGGATATTTTGGAAAGAAGGGAGATAAAAAAAAAAGAATACTAAGGATCCTACAGACTAAATTAATCCAAATAAAAGCATCAATTTCATAGAGAAGTCTGTAAGAGGAAAATAGTAAGAAAATGATTGCATTTCAATCCTACACCTTCATGACCCTTCCTATTTCTTACCAAACTTCCCTATTTCATTCAACTTTAGATAAACTCATCCTTCCGCATGACCATAAACAAAAACTATATAATCATACATAATTTAATTTCATATCATATGCAAACACCTTCATACACAAAGAGAAAGAACATAGATTCTTCCCAGTTTAGACCCTACCTTGTGTCCTGTGGAGAATCCTCTTCCCTTGGCTAGAGAATCTCTATGAAACTTCAATCCTTGAGTAGATATCCTTTTGAAAATCTTCCTCTAGCAATCAACTCCCAATAATCCAAAAACTCTCAAACTCACATAAACTTTCACCAAAATTTTTTGGAGATATCAATTACAGACAATGCAAAAGAAAACAAATCTTCCAAAAATTATCATCCTCCCCACACACAAAAATCTTCAAATATTTATCCTCCAACTATGTGGTTGGAGGAGTTGCTTTATGGGAAGCAACTTCTCCAACTTCCATAGTTGGTTGGAGGAACAACCAAATAATTTCCTATGAAGACTTAAGGTTTTTAATAAATTTAATTAAAATGTCTTTTAAACGAAAGCATAACAAGAATAAAAGACAAATACCTTTCAAGAAAAACACATAGCACAATAGGAAAACAAGTAGCCTAACTTCTAGGAGGTCTCGAGTTCAACTACCTCCTAGATAGCTAATTTTACTACAAAGGACATTTTCCTTTTACTATTATTATTTTTACTTTTTATTTAATACATTCATTAAATATACTTTATTTAACTCACTCTATTTACTTATTATAAACAACATATCATTAACACTATTAATGAAAACATACAATTATTATTATTTATATAAGCATGGATATATGCGTGTGCACCCACATATACAAATACCTATATAAAATAAAAACAATTATAACATAATTATTTATTATACTTATAAAATAGATTAATTCTAACTCATAACATAAACTCTAACCAACACTAAATCAAGTCCATAACCTAAGCTGCATTCTACTTCCCAAATAGGATAACTTCCTAAACAGAATTCTAAGTCCATGGGTAACCCTAAGACTAACTGGTTTAAATCTCCACATATCAACAATTTGAGGATTTTGAAGGCACGCTCCGACCTATGTAGCCAGGTGGAGACAATGCCTAGTACCTGCATCCTGCATCACCAAATGATATGCATATACAAATATATAAATATACCCAAACAGTGGAAAAAAATGAGGGAGAGTGCGACATCATGTGGATCTCCCGTAGGAGTAACTATGACCGCCCCTCCTCATCCTACACTCACATCAACTAGTGAACATTAAACCATAATAGGGTCAGTAGGGTTAGATTATAATATAAACATCATAGCATAATCAATGTAAAACATTTTACTGATAGTTCATTTCTAGCGATTCATCATTAAATTATAACTCATTTAATATTTCCAAATAAATTGCAGTAACCAAATATATATGCTCAAATGTCTCATAAAATACTAACTAAATAATAATCATAGTCCATCATAAAATTCAAAGTGTCAAACCAATAGTCTTGTTAGTCTAACATAGGAAGATGCTAGGGTGGGCATTACATAATTTTCTTAAAGCCTACTAGGCTAGTAGTGCTCTTGATATTGTGGCATTTTTCATCCACAGTCAATGATTTCTTTTTTGATGGAGCCTTCTTCTTTAAATCCTCATCACTATGAGTTTCCTCATCATCCTTTTCCAAGACAGCCTTTCTTCTTGGTTTCTTCCTTATCTAGCTCAAAACTGCCTTAGCCTGAACTTTCTTTCTTTTCCTAGATGCAGGGGTCTTCTTTTGTGGCTCGACAACTCTAATAGTAGAAGCTTCTCTAGTTCTAGGTCTATGTACTGGGGAGGAAATTGGCTTAGATTTTTGTACTGGTTTCTTGATGGGCTCTATTAGTGATTTTTCTTGCTAAATCCTTAAACAAGCCTTAAATGCTTCAATTGAACTCTATGATTCCAAAACTCATGACTCAAGAAAGAAAAGACTAATTGACAAGGAGAAACTCCTCCTACACTTTGGGCTCCATGGACCCAGGCGGGTGTACCTAAAACATACTAAATCTGCATAAACAAACACTCTCTCACTAAACCCTTTATGTAGACATGAAAATTAGTGGATAATAAAAAGGATATTCTCCCATCCTCTCTTCAAACCAAGAGGCTCATGCAAGCTAACCTATCAAATTCACTTCTACAAGGAATCACCAAAAGCATTTGCACTATTCAATGCAATTTACAAACATTTATGCTCTTAAAATAGGAAATGTAAAATGATTTGAATGAATGATTGATGAAGAAAACTACCAGTCAAGCACAAAGTAGTGCCTTATCTATTGGGCAATAGAGTCATACAAATATGCGATCCCAGAAAACCCTAACTCCAACTCAAAAACTTGATTGAAATGCCTTGCGGACCATTCTTCTCATTTCAATACTTGGACATCAAATTCATATGCTAACCTAGAATTCTCATAATCTGAAATCAAGACTTACTCTCTCCTTAAAAGAAACTCAAATTCAAACCCACAGATACCTTATAACTGGTATATTAACATGCCTTACAAGTTAGTACACAAGAATTAAGACAATGCATACAAAGACATCAAAACAAGAATTGAACAGAGATTCCATTGTTTTCATTAAAATTCATCTAAAAATGTACATTGCAAGACCATAAACACAAAAAATAGGACCCAAAAGCTTGAACCTATTCCAGCAACATAAATTTCAACATCCTTTACAAAATGAGAGAAAAACAAAGATATAGCAAATGAGAGTCAGTTGAAAACCAACTGACAGCTATCCATTCTTGGCATGAAAATATCTCTAGGTTTTCCCACACTTTGCTCTGCAACTGATTCCTCAAACTGATCCACTTTCACAATCATGTCTCCAACAACTGATTCTGATTATGGCTTCAAAATTCAAACCCATACTGCTCTTTCCTACTTCACTGCAACTAAAAATAATCATTGCCATTGGATTCCTTGTCTTTTCCCATTTCTGAAAACATATAACACTTATATGTTCGGACAAAAATTGAATTTCCAGGACATTTTTCCATGAGCAGTTCTTGCCATTTAAATTTTTTAATTTTTCTCTATAGTTTGGACTATGTCATTTTAAAAAAAAATTTACATCTGCAATTTTATATCATTTTCTGCACTTTTCTACATAAGGGACTAGGAAGCGCCAAGTGTCATCATTTGATTGGGTGCTCGGACAAACTCAGGGTAACAACCCCATTTGGAGAACTGGTGACTAGCTTGTATTCTCTGAATCTCTAAATTATCCAACTAACTATAGTTAAGCTCAATGACCTGGTGAACAGACCATTCTCTAAGTCTAAGAATCCAGCCTTAACTCTAGGTTAGATCTAGAGAATGGGCGACTAAGCCCATTCTCCCAATCCCTGAATGAATCTTCATTGACCGCCAAGACTTGACAACTGGCGACTGAAGTAATCTCATGATCTCCAAATGTTGGCCTCTAACTGCAAACCATCTGATGACCTGGTGACTAGGCTATCTCTGAATCTCCAAATGCTAGCGGCTTAACCGCTAGCATCTGGCAAATGGGTGATGGGCGATTAGCTAACCACCACCTCCAGATCTCCAGATTCTTGGCTAACTATCAGCTCCATTCTGTGACTTAGCGAGCATCCACCACGTGTCAACTTTTTCACCTCATTAGCTCCGTAACACTCCTGCAAAATAATGTTTCCTTCGGTCATGGGCACGGAAACTAAGGCACCATCACGAGAGGTCACGTGAGCATAGCCTCCAGCTCTTCATCTTATTTCATCTTGTGAGTGGTCTTGCATTTATTCAATATAGATCCCCACTACGACATCAATGTGGGACTAATGGTTTAGAGGCTTTAAAGCCATCTTTTCACTTTTGTTCAAAATTTGTGGGACCCGCCAGCCATTAAGTCCTCTAGCCTAGAGGGCCCACCAAAAGTCACTTGGCTTCTTATTCATAATGCATAGTGAGTGCCGGAATATAAAAGCACTATAAAAGTCACTTACCTAAAGCATGTGGGATAATGTTTTTAAGCTTCTCAAACCTGGAAGCCTCCCTCTTATTTTAGATGGAGGATCCTTCACATGCTTGCATGAACTCCTTTCCCCTTTGGATGAGCCACTTTATGGAAAGACAACTACTTTTTGAGACTTCAATAACTTATGCCTTTGTGTCTTCTCATGTACCACTGGTTGGAGAGGACCAACCATGGGCCGGGGGAAGATTTTAACGGCCTTCTTTTGATGAGAAAGCTAGTTGAACTAGGTCTCTGCATAGCACTTTTGATGCTTCTTGAAATGCCCATTGGGCACAACATTATTATGGTTTTCATGGTTTTCTTCCAAAATAAGTCCAATCCAATGTTTGAAATCCTGCTATACATATCGGACAAGCAAAAGAATTCCAATTAGGTGCTTGTCAATGTGCTTGAAGAACTTGAAAGTCTAGAAGTTGTAGCTGGGCTCTCCAATGGGTGTCCATTTGCACATTGACTTGCTTGATTTACTTAAAGAAAAACCACCTCACTTACTGCCTTTGCATGAATCCATTCCACTACTTTGTGTAGGGTATCTTTGCATTTGTTTATGTTGTGCCCTCTTTATGTTATGCTGGCATCATACAATATGTGAGCCCTGTAATATTGTGCGGTCTCCCCGTTAAATCTTGCGTGGACTCTCCCTTAGAATTTATGCATTGGTTTGGTATGCTGACATTATCCCACGTGAGCAACATGCCCACTCCTATTATGCTAGTTTCCCCATTGCGTAGGTTCTCATAAAATTGGCAGCCTCCACTAACTTGCACAAATCCACTAATGAAAGCTCACACTGGAAATCTCCATTTGTGTTAGCCTTCTAGCACATTTGCATGAGCTAATTCTTTAAATGTGTCTGTAAAGACACACGCCCCCATTTCATTATTGAGCCACCATTGCATTGAAATGGTTTGCTTCACTCTGACCCCTCGTCTTTCAATGTTTTGGTTGAAACTAGCTGAGCATCTCCATGCTGCAAGATCCCTTTTAAATGATGTGAAACTTATTCAAAATGCCCCCTTTTTTAATTTTCATGAAAACATGACTCAACATGTGTAAACTATTCTAAAACAATCCCACTTCTTTCCCTTTGCAAAGGAAGATCGTCCTCTAAAACATTAGCATGTGACACCTTCCCACAGATGCTACACTGAGAAGTAACACATAGTAACATATTGTGCATGTCCCTTTTGTCTATGCCATGCAACAACTTACAGTATTGGCTAAATCACAAACTAAAATGTAAGACATATAAGGGAAGTAAAAAAATTTTGAAACAAAAACTAAGTGTCCCCCTTGGTAAGAAATACACTTTAGTTTATGATTTAGACATTGCCACAACTTATCTTGCTTGAAATTTTGTTCACTGAAATCACAAAAATTCTCCTGCATGATTTTCATGTCAGCTGCAAGAAGACGATTGTCTATGAACCTATGTTTTCCATAATTTGGGAGCTTCTTCCAAAAAGCCAAGCCTTGGTGAATCTAGACCCAAAATTTTAATCATATGATTCACTTTTTCAAACCTTGCAAAGTCACCAATTCACATCTGTTGACCTCCAGGAGCGGCTTCAAAAAATGATGGATCGGCCTCACAAGAACACGTCATTCAGAGCACCAATATATTTCCAGCATCACAATACACCAGTTGAAGGAAAACTCACGAAGAGGCCCGAGCCAAGAGATATTCATGATCAAACATAGCCACTTAGAAAATTGGACAATGCGCATTCAGAGAATTTTGACAATCTGCAAATGGAATGACACTGGAAAATAGGTCAAATGGGCACATGGGGGGATGAAAATTGGCATGATGACTCTCTCTTATGCCTACAATATGATGCCACAACTAGAATGTCATGACTAATCACTGGGAAAAATATATTCAAATGCAAACAGGGCATGTTACAACAAATTGACACTGAGGCAAAAATGCAAATTTAGACAAGTGCTCAAAACAAGACATCACCGAGTTACTCAAAACTCAAAATTAATGACCTAGGATGTCTTCAAATGCCAAAAAAAAGGTGATAAGAACTTGACATGCATGGTAGAACACATAATCTCATTTAGGAAGATAGGCACAAAAGCACTTATAGGGCTTCAAACTACAAAATTTTAACAAGGTACTCAAAAACCCATGTTGTATTTTTGAGTACCAATAGTGGCTCTAACTGTGGATGTGTGCCCCATGTGGGCATGCAGAGAACTCCATAATCTCATGGTAGAAGCAGACCACCGAGAGAGAAATCAATTTGACTATTCCTTTTCACTTTCTCAAAACTTTGAACAAAGAACCCCAAAACTAACTACCGAACACCGAAACAAAGCAACTTTACAAAGTTTACAAACATTTACAAAAGATTTCACAACTCTGTCAGCAAGAGCCAACTTTTACCTCTATCAAATATGTAATTCTCACTTGTATGAATCCAAGGTAACCTGAAAACACTTATTTGCTGATAAGACTAATCATACTGACATACAACTTCAACATATTATAAGAGAAATAACCAGTACTTTCTCTATCATGAAGCACTTGAAAGTCACTAAAATTATGAAAGTACTGATCATTGTGCTACATAGAAATGTCACACCCTTCAAAACTCATAACCAGCCAAGGAAGAGGACATTTTGATTTAAGCATAAAGCTGGACATATGCTAGTTTTCTTTAAAGCTGGCTTGAACAACAAATAAAACCTCTGAAATTCAACCTCTTGTACATCATATGAATGTTCAAAAAAATCATCTTTAACCACAACTTGTGGCTTCAATACTAACTCATTCTGAAAAAAATTAACATGCTGAATCGGGAAAATAAAAGACTCAAAATCTGCCTACTGATTTATATATTTTTCCTGATTCCTTTCAGCCTCCTTTGAAAACACACATCATTATTCATTTCATCAAACTCTTGAAGGAACACACATACCTCTAGCTGAAAAAGGGAATCATTTGTAGAACTTGAAACTTTATCCATTTCTTCACCAAACTTTTCAAAATGTGGCATGAATAAATCAATCGGCAGTCCATTACATACATCCTCATCCTGACACATGTTTTCCAAGCACAAATCACTGTCATAGGGAGCACTATCAGAATTGCTAATCTCTATTTGACAAGACATTACCTCATTACCATTGACAACATCACAATCATCAATGTTTAAATCAAACAAGCTGATTTCCATTTCCAGTGAAAACTCACAATTAGTGTCAAAACCATAAGAGATGCTTTCTTGAAAACTTTCATAAACTGGTTTATATAAATCTGAAAGCAAATCTACTTCAACATTTTCAATTATGTCCACACTTAAAGAACCTTCAGTTTCACATTCAGAATTTTCCAAATCAATGGAAGAATTTGGAAATGTCGAGACTGACTCATCATCACAAACTGAGTGCATCTCAAACTTGACACCATCACTTTCACAAACATCAAATGCCTCTAAATCTGAAAAATGAAAACCATTTAAATAACAAGCCTCCCACTACAAATTAGAGAGAGAAGGCATCATTTTATTCTCATAAGAATCAATACATTTATCAGATAAGTGATTACAAAGATCACTTGCAAGACTTCTAAAGTAATCATCATTTTCAGCAATCACAACACCATCATATTTCTACTCTTGAACTGTCATTGCTGAGAATTCATTTTCCCCCAAATCAATTGACTTATCATTATTTTGAACTTGGGGCTGACCATAGAGATCACAAACAATATTAGGCTCAAAATTTTGAAACAATTTTGAAGGCCCAATCTGATTTCTATTAGTTGACATAACACCAGTTGGAACACAAGATTCACCTTGCCTTTCACTACTTACTTGAATCACCAAGTTAGTATCAACACTTGGGAAAGCCATCTCATGTAATCTTACATTCTCAACACCATGGACCTTTGGCAATCTGAACCTTTTCATCCTTTCTATATCCAATGCCAGCTGAAAAGAATGATGAAGACTTTGTGGTTCCTTGTCTCTCAACAAGTAACCCATCATACTATCAAATGCATCCAAGTAAATAACCAGAGATAATGCATCATGAGGCCTACATTTATTAGGAATTATTATTAATGCTTTGCCAAATCTGAGATTGAAATCATTAACTAACTCATTTTCTTCTATGCAAATGCCAACAAAATCAACTAACAAATTGTATTCAAAAATAAATTCTCCATATGTTTCAATAAATGTTGATTTGAAACACTTCCAAGAATAGATAGAATGGTGGTATAGAAAAGAATACCACTCCCTACCACTTCCTACTAGTGATTGCACAAACAGTCTTATAATCACATCTTCATGGCTGACATTAAAATCCTCAATTAGGTCCATGAATACACTCAAATGCTTCTCAGTTGATTCCTCTTTTCCCCCACTAAATTTGGGCAAGAATTTTCTAATTTATGGGGGTATCACATTTGGGTAACCAGGAATACTCTCCAAGTCTAAAGGTGAATAAGATTTTAAAATTCTTCTATCTCCTGGCTGAAATATTCTTTGAGACATGACAACATTCGAAGATACACAAGGCTGGGAATATTCAAAGTACATTTCACTTTCTTCCTTCAATCAACCATAACCTTGTATATGTAAACTCAAGGATACATATTATGCAAATTTTATCCACAATAAGACTAACATATCCCTTTGAAAAATCATTTGCATACACCAAAACATAATAGCTAAAGCTATTCAAATCTTGTATGCAAAACACATTAACTCTACCCTTTCACTTAGTGCCTCTAAATCACTGAATAGGGAAACAAAATTTTTCACATGATTTTCATGAAACAACTTGGTATGAAAATCAAATACCTAGAGATTTTGTGATTGCTACACACACACTAATTTGAAGCTTCTGCAAATCACCTTCAAACACTGGTAGAGCCTCCACCTCTTTATAGAGGACCAAATTGAAACAACTGAGAACCTTCCTGAAATCTGAACCATCTTCAAAACCAACAAACACAACACAACCATAACATAATATTGACTATTTGTCAGGATCACAAGTACATCAATACTTTCATTACACTTCACTGATCAAATAGAGATACAGAGTCACCACTCATATTTAGTGAGATAATATAACAATTTGAAAAGAATTGACTCTATATCCAAACTAGACCAGTCCCTGGGATGATTCAGCAAAGCAAGGAATTGGACATCTTAAACTTGTTGTCTTTTATTTTTAGTCCCCAGTAGAGTCACCAATCTGTTAGTGATTTTTCTTGCTAAATCCTTCGACAAGCCTTAAATGCTTCAATTGAACTCTGTGATTCCTAAACTCATGACTCAAGCAAGAAAAGACTAATTGACAAGGAGAAATGCCTCCTACAATTTGGGCTCCACAGACCTAGGTGAGTGTACCTAAAACATACTAAATCTACATACACTAATTAGGTTTAAATTGGGAAAATACTAAAATCTAATTTTTCAAAATTTTATATGTTTTAGTAAATTGCAATTTTGAGGGTTTTCGGTGCATTTTTAGACAAAAATGATGCGCAAAAATAGAAATGGAACACTGCTATTTTCAAAATTTGGTTCAAGATTATTTGAATACCTTTCCAACTCATTAAACAGTTTGTAATTCAGAGCTAGGATGAGAAAGTTATGCCTTCTCCAAGCAGACCTAAATTTTATATTTATAGTTTTTTGATAAATTTTTATAGTTTTAATAGTTTAATTATAATAAACATTATGATGACTCTTCATTTCAATTCCAAGGGATTTGTGTGACCCTTGGGATCCATTCGACTTGTATAAACTCCAATTTTGAAGAGAATGGAGACAATTTTTTTTGGTTTGCAATCTTGTTGTTCTCAATTTTCGTGTTGAATTCTACAATACTGCAGGTATCACAGCAGGTATTGTAATCTGGTTTTCATAAATCAAATCATACACAAACACTCTCACAAAGCCCTTTATGCAGACATGAAAATTAGTGGATAATAACAAGGATATTCACCTTTCTTCTCTTTGAACAAGGAGGCTCAGGCAGACTAACCTATCAAATTCACTTCTACAAGGAATCACCAAAAGCATTTTCACTATTCAATGCAATTTACAAACATTTATGCTCTTAAAACAGGAAATGTAAAATGATTTGAATGAATGATTGATGAAGAAAACTACTAGTCAAGCACAGAGCAGTGCCTTATCTATTGGGCAATAGATTCATACAAATGTGCAATCCCAGAAAACCCTAACTCCAACTCAAAAACCCGAATGAAATGTCTTGCAGACTATTCTTCTCATTTCAATACCTGGACATCAAATTCATATGCTAACCTAGAATTCTCAGAATCTAAAATCAAGACTTACTCTCTCCTTGAAAGAGACTCAAATTCAAACCCACAGATACCTTATAACTGGTATACTAACATGCCTTACAAGTTAATACACAAGAATTAAGACAATGCATACAAAGACATCAAAACAAGAACTGAATAGGGATTCCATTGTTTTCATTAAAATTTATCTAAAAATGTACATTGCAAGACCATGAACACAAAAAATAGGACCCAAAAGCTTGAAGTTGTCCCAATAGCATGAATTTCAACATCCTTTACAAAATGAAAGAAAAAGAAAGATATAGCAAATGAGAGTCAGTTGAAAACCAACTGATAACTATCCATTCTTAGCATGAAAATATCTCCAAGTTTTCCCACACTTTGCTCTGCCTAATTCTTGGAACTGACCCACTTTCTGCAATCATGTTTGCAACACCTGATTCTGATTCTAGCCTCGAAATTCAAACCCATACTGCTCTTTCGTACTTCATTGCAACTAAAAATAATCATTGCCATTGGATTCCTTGTCTTTTCCCATTTCTGAAAACATATAACACTTATATGTTCAGACAAAAATTGAATTTTCAGGACATTTTTCTGTGAGCAGCTCTTGCCATTTAAATTTTTCAATTTTTCTCTATAGTCTAGACTATGTCATTTTTAAAATCTTTTTATATCTGCAATTTTATATCATTTTTTGCACTTTTCCATAGAAGGGACCAAGAAGTGCCAAGTGTCATCATTTGATTGGGTGCTTGGACAAACTTAGGGTAACTACCCCATTTGAAGAACTGGCGACTGGCTTGTATTCTCTGAATCTCTAAATTATCCAACTAACCATGGTTAAGCTCAACGACCTAGTGAACAACCCATTCTCCCAATCTCGGAATGAATCTTCATTGACCGCCAAGACTTGGAGAATAGGTGACAGAAGTAATCTCGTGATCTCCAAATGTTGGCCTCTGACCATGAACCATCCAACGACCTGGCAACTAGGCTATCTCTGAATCTTGAGATGCTAGTGGCTTAACTGCTAGCATCTGGTGAATGGGTGACTAGCGTTTAGCTAACCGCTACCTCTAGATCTCCAGATTCTCAGCTAACTGTTGTGTGTGAATTTTGTACCTAGCTGTAGACACAACACTTTAGTAAAACATTAGAGGTTAGCCAAAAACCAAAATCGTGCAATGAAATGGAAACTAAACTAACCAGGTGATTTACTACCTTCTAGTAGGTGCGAGTATGATACTCTCAGATCAGACCGAGACCAATGATAATGCAACACCTAAACGAAGGATTTGAATGCAAAGAATGAAAACTATATGAATACAGATTTAATCTATATTTTTGTATTTTCTATGCAATAGGATGAAAAACTGTATGAAATTAATCTAGAATGAATGAAGTTAGAATGTAGATTTGATCTAAAAATGCTATGAATGAGTATGAAACTATGAATAAGAAACTATGTAAAATTTAAATGATCAACTATGAAAAGATATCACAAATTGTCTGTCACAGATGCTCAATCCTTCAATCGCCAATTGGCTAGAGTAATTGTGCAAATTTGAGTGTTCTAATTATGAAGAGCTGAGCCTTGTTTTTATAGAAATCCAAGGCTTTGAGGATGCAAGAGAAAAGCCATAAATCACTCTTGATAAACTCAGGTTGATTTTTGAGTTATCAGGAAATCAGAGATAATTAACTCACAAAAATCATGTAAAAGTAGAGTTTTACTCAAAATAGAGTTTAGATCAAATTTCAACTCATCATTAGATGTTGAGTTTAATTTTAAAATTGATTGTTAGTTTCTAGTTGCCTGTATTTCTGATTGTGCATGATTTAATTATAAATTAATTTAAAAATAAAGTGATTTATTCTCAACTTAACTGATTTTTTAAATTAAAACAATTGATTTATGGGTTAATCAATTATTAAATCAAACTTTATTCAAAAACTATATTATTAAATTTGACAATTGACATTAATTAATTAAATAATCATTTAATCAATTAGTCATAAGATTTTTTATTTATTGTCAAAATTAAATAATATAATTTAGGAATAAATATAATTAAATGTAATTAAATAATTAAGTGGCAGAATTAAATCTAATTAATTAAATATTCAGAATATTTAATTAATCAAACTTCTAGATAAATAGGATTTATCACCAAATAATTATTAAATTAAAGATAATTAGGATAAATAGGAATATTGCCAGGAATATTCCCCGATGAATAATTTAGGATAAAATCAATTAAATTTGATAATGTGGAGATGTGCCTTAGGTTAGGACTTTGATGTCGATTTCATTCGATTTGAAGATGTAGGAGGTTAATGAACCTATAGCCCATTTTTGGGGTAATACATTTTGCCCCTCTTTGAATCGTTGTGCAAAGCGTAGTGGTTCAAAGAATAGTCTATGTATGATAAAGATGTATGATATTGATTTGAAAGATTAAAGATTAACCGATTCTGAGACAGAAACCGATTGAAAGATTGGAAAAAGAGATACTGACCCAGGCCTAGAATGACCAGGAATCACAATGATGCTAGCTATATCAACAATGAACTAGTGATTACAAAAAAGTGTCAAAACACCTGATTCTAAACCTTATGATTGTTAAGAAGTGAGTGACCGATTCCAGACCTGAATGTCCTTGTGTGAATCATATTGGTATCACATCCTGAACCCATCAGTTATGAAGTACCAAGGAAATAACACTAATGAACCGATGGTTATGAAAAGATGATACAGTTTACAAGATAGATTTAGGATACCAGATTGATATGGATCTCGATGAATCTGATATGCCCCAAGAAATGAAAGATTTGCCCCAAGCGACGAGGACTTTTGATGAACCAATAACTAGATGTGGTTGTTGTCCTAATTACTAAGGAAAGATTTGATTTACAGACTTTGAATGATGTGCAATACCATGCCCCCTTTGGGATAAAAATTGAAATCTGACAAGAAAAGTCAACATTGAATGGTTTAGAAGCATGTTAATTGATTTGAGAAGTGGTTATACACGTTTGAGAATGCATTCTACATCGTTTAGAGATCCTGGAAACTAAGTTTGACTAGGTTAAACCATGAGTTGACCATAGTTGACCAAGTTGAAATTTTGATAGTTTGATGTAAGATAATCAGTTAAGTTGAATTCTAGATTTCTGTGATGATTGAAGGTCAATTATGCAAGTAGTTTACAATATAAATGATCTCAGATTTTGATTTTGATCCCGTAAAAGGATTCTACTTGTTGTTTCATTGGAGGAACATTCATACAATGCTCAATCCTTGTGTCATGTTTAGCATTTTTGGTTTTGAAGAATCGTTTAAGTGTTCAAGCAATTTGTGAGATCATGCAAAGTGCAAAATGAAATGCAAACCTAGGACCTAGGACCTAGTCACTGATCATATGTCAGTCATTTGTCATCATTGAGTTTTTTTTTTTTGGGTAACCAGATAAATCAATACAATGCCCACTATTTATGAAACTATAGACATATGAATATCGATTTGTATGCACAAGAATCAATACAACACCCACTGGTGAGACAACCATGGATATATGAATATTGATTTTGTTTTTGGAATGTCGGATTAGATATAAGCACCAAGGCACAAATGCCAAGATGACCTGAATATCATGTCCATTTTGATATAGCAATTTGTATAAGCATCAGAACATAAATGTCATGATGACTTGAATACACCTTGTGTTCAAACACATCAAACAATCAAGAGATCATTCTAAATCTAGTGTGAATTATACGTAGTGACCCTTTATCGTTCACTTCCTTAGGTAAGATAGTGTTTCACAGTAGGAGAAATAATTCACTCAGAAAGACAATAGTGAGATCAAACTTCCTTGAATTTTCTGAGTATCAATGGTCGAGCTACTCATGGCCATCCAATTTGAGATAGAGGCTCTTACAGACGGACACCATTTCAATCTAGATTTTCCAAAGTTGTTAGATTTTCACATACAAGAAGAAAACAAAGAAAAGATTATGCCCCCCATCATCACTATCTAAATCCTATAAAGGACATCATCGAAGAGCTCATGGGAACAAAATATGCAAAATTCTCAATGTGAATCAGTAAGCATACAAGGAGATAAAAGCATGTAAAAGAATAGCTTATTTTTAGTTTGTGTTTGATTGCATTGTTGTAGATGCAAAATCCTTTATGGAGACGAGACTGACTGACTGACTCAAATGAAGCTTTAAAGGATTCTGACTAGATATGATAGATCTAAAGATTCTGGAGGCCATAGGATATGACTTTGATTTCCCCCAAGTGTTAAGCATTGATAGGATACCAACGCATGAGCCAATTGGTGTACAAACTGACTTATTGAAAATAGGAATGCAGAAACAAACCGGGAGGTATGTACAAACTAAATCAAGACTAAAAGCTAGGAAAGACTGAGATTGTGCTAATAGATGGAGCATTTGAACAAGCGGTGCCCGTTTGTTGGGTTTTCACCATCTTGGTAGAGATTCTATTTTTTCTACCAAGGTGCCTGTTTCCAAGTTTTCACCAAGGCACTTTTTCTTTTTCTATTTTTTTGTATTTTTCATTTGTCCAATTTTTTTTGTACTTTTCATTTTTCCAATTTTTTTGTGAATCATCAAGGCACCTATTGCTAGGTTTTCACCAAGATGTTCATTTTTTCAAGATTTTTTCTAATTTTTAAGATTTTTTCAGGACATTTACCATAGACTGAATGCCTTAGGTGTAGAATTTCTTCAAATGGAGAATGTTGATTGGTTCTTGGAGCTATTCTCCTTCAGTCATTGAGAGTTGATAGGCACCAGAGCCAAAAGTAGTAGTGATAACAAAGGGACCTAGCCAGTTGGGTTCAAACTTCCCCTTGCGTTCTCTATGTGATTGATTTTTAGGATTCTCTCTCAAGACTAGATCGCCAACCTGAAATTCTCTGTGTCTAACTTTCTTGTTGTAGCCTCTAGACATTCTTTTCTAATATACTCTGAGATGATCATATGCTGCTTGTCTTCACTCATCTAGTAGTTCAAGTTCTTGCAACCTAGACACTTTTTAGTCATCATCAGTTACTAGCCCATGCATTCTGATTCTTAGTGACAAGATTTCAACCTCAATAGGCAGTACCGCTTCAGACCCATAAACTAAAGTGAAAGGTGTAGCCCTAATAGGTATTCTGATACTTGTTCTATAGGCCCAAAGAGCTAGATTAATCATGAGATGCTAGTCTCTTACTATTTTATTAATTGTAGGGTGCAATATTTTCAATAGATTCTTGTTAGAAGCCTTTGCTTGTCCATTCCCTTGAGGATAGTAGATAGATGACCAATGTTGTATAATTTTGAATTTGTCACATAAATTATTGAAGTCTTTGTTCTTAAATTGTCCACCATTATCTATGACTATAGAATGTGGAATACCATACTAGCATATGATGTAGTTCAAGATGAACATAGATATTTGTTTTCCAATTGCTCGTGTTAAAGGGATTGCTTCTACCCATTTTGTAAACTAATCTATAGCTGTGATTATATGGGTATGTCCATTTGAAGAATGAGGATGTATGGTTCCTATAAGATCAAATGCCCATTGATGAAAAGGCCATTAAGTAGTGAAGGGAATTAGATCTCTCCTTGGAGCATGAATTAAGTTTCCATGCACTTGGCACTTTTGACAGTTCTTAGAAAACTTGATAGACTCTTTCTCCATTTCAGGAGAATAGTACCCAGCCCTAATAATTTTTCAAGCTAGTGTTAAACCATTTGAGTGTGACCCACAAATACCATCATGGACTTCCTCTAATGCACATTGAGACTCTTCCCATTCTAAACATCTAAGTAGCATACCATCTAGATCTCATTTGTATAGATTGTGACCAATGATGACATATCGAGAGGCATTTCAGATAAGGTATCTCTTTTCATGATGGTTAAAGGTATCAAGAATGATTTGGTCTTTGAGATAGGAGAATAGGTTTTTATATCGGGATGAATCATGACCCACAACAGTGCAGATCATACGAGTATTAGGGGAATCATAGGCAAGATAAAATAGTGCTTCCACCGAGAACTCATAGCATAGCTCATGTTCAGGCTACTTTAATAAAGTAGATAGTGTTGCCATTGCATTGAAAACCTTATTCTCTATTCTAGGTATTTGCTCAAATGTGATAGATATAAAATATTTCTTTAGATCATCTACCATTCTATTGTATGGAATGAGCTTTTCATCTTTAGTTTGGTACACATCATTGAGTTGATGTATTACAAGTTGTGAGTCTCCATAAATGTGTAATTCTATTAGCCTCCACTCAATTGCTATTTTCATACCATTCAAAAGGGCTTCATATTCAACAATATTGTTTATAAAAGGAAATTTAATTATGAACACCTTAGGAATGGAGTATCCTTGAGGAGTGATAAACAAGATACCTGCTCCAGATCCATTCTGTGTATAGGAGCCATCAAAGATCAATTTCCATTCTCTAGAAGAGAGATTCATGATAGAGGAATCTAGAAATTCTATTTGCATTGGTGTGTCACCAAACAAGGTTCATCTACCAATTAATCAGCAATAACTTGGCCTTTAATAGTTTTTCTTTCAACATATTCAATGTCAAATTCACTTAAGAGCATGACCCATTTGGCTAATCTACCCGTGAGGGCAGCTTTGCATAGTAGGTACTTTAGTGGATCAATCTTAGCTACCAAATGTGTGGTATGAGCCAACATATAATGTCTCAATTTTTGTGAAGCAAAAATCACAGCTAGACAAGCCTTTTCAATCATAGAATAGTTCTTTTCATATGCCACCAATGTTCGACTGATATAGTATATAGCTCTTTTCTTTTTATTCTCATCATGTTGTGCAAGCAATGCCCCTAGTGATGTATCTATTACAGAGACATATAAGATCAATGGCTTCCCTTGAATAGGAGGCATCAATATAGGAGGATTTGATAGATACTTCTTGATATGATCAAAATTATTTTCACATTCCTCACTCCATGCAAATGTCATACCTTTATGTAATGTCTTTGTAAAAGGTTGTGATATGTCCGCTAGCTGAGATATGAAGTGTCTGATAGATTGAACTCTCCCTTGTAATGTTTTCATTTGGTTGATGTTCTTGGGAGGTTGAATCTTCATGATAGCTTTAACTTTAGTTGGATCTACTTCTATTCCTTTCTTTGAAACAATGTTTCCTAAAAGCTTTCCAGAAGTGACACCAAAAGCACACTTCTTAGGATTTAATCTGAGACTAAATTTTTCCATTACGTCGAGTATCTTGCTTAAGTCATTTAGATGTTCAGCTCTAAGCATAGATTTTGCTAAAGTATCATCAACATAATCCTCCATAGTCCTATGCTTCTCTAATTTAGCTTTTACCAAGAGTGCAACATTTGGATGCATCTTTCTCAATTTTTCCTTAACAGGTTTAACGTTTGGAGCTATAGATAAATAGTGCATTATAAGATCAAGATCCAATCTGGGCATATCTAAATATTTCCATGCAAAGTTGATCTTTTTCCCTGTTAAGAATGTTGTAATTTTTTGCTTCTCTTCTTCTGATAAAGATTGTGCTACATGGATCAACTGTGGTTCTTCTGCTATTCCCAAATTGATAGATTGAGTGGGCTCAATTAAAACTGGAGATCTATCTTATAAATGACTTAGAAGGACATGAAATATCTCATCCTTAGGTGCCTCGGAGAGGTTTTGACCTTCGGATATGTCTTTTATTTTTACTTTTGTAGGTTCTGAGACTACCACAAAGTGGTTTTCACCCTCAAAACTCCTTTTCTTTTTATTCTTATTCTTATTTTTCTGACTAAGATACTTGATGTCCGACTCTATCATGCTAACACTTGGTTCACTAATAGAATTCCCCATAGGCTCAACTGCATTGAGGTAGCAAGCAAGGGCATAGTCACTGGGAAAGGTATAAATGCCTTAGTTCAAGTTGGTGGACATTATGTCAAGAAGGTCAGGGCGTTGGATAGTCAAAGTGGTGAAACATTGGGAAAGGGCATTCATGGATATGGATCTGTCATCATTGGTCCTAACCTGACACTCAAGTTCAAAGGTGATATTACAACTTAAGACATTCAATTCGTGAATAGGCTCAATGTCATTATGGAAATCCACTTCAGCCATTGGTAGATTAGACTTGATAAGTTCATCATTTCTCCCTAGACTTACGTTGGGTTTAGGTGCATATTGGTGAATAACATCAACATGCTTTTTTGTAATAAGTTCATCTAGTTCTAAAATGACTCCCCATTCATAGTCATTTGATTCATCTTCTATTTCTTCATCTAAACCTATAGGAAATCTGAGAACATGAGTAAAGTCAAGATGAATACCCCAAAAAAGGGTTTCCCTCAGATTTTGATTTGAATTCATACTCATGGGAATCTATCTCAGAATAGCTACCACCTTCCTCTTTGTCTATTTGATTTCCTTCAAGATTAGCTAGTTCTTGTGTTGCAACTATCTCTTGCTCTATAGTAGGTTCTTGTGTTTCTACTACATTAATTCTTTTTACTAGATCATCTTCATCTTCAAGGAGGTCTTTTATTTCTTTATGAAAATGCTCATAAGGAATCAGCTCATCAGTGGTGTCTGAATCATCACTATCAGATTGTTCAGTGGTTTCTCCCTTTAGTTGATTTGCTATGGATGGCTCAATTTGTTCTAAGATGTGTGGGGAGTTCTTGCTAAGATAGAAAGGCTTCTTCATGTATCCTAGACCTATTATATTCTTGTTTTCTCAGCCACGATGATCAAGAGGTGATAGAAGACCTTTAACCTGTAGTCCTAGAGGTCCTTTTCCTTTATATCCCATTTTTGTGATCAATTTGTCCCCGGGGCCATATGACTTAGAAGGGATATTCGGTATTTTAGCATCACATTTTTGAACCACTTGAGATTTAGGTTCATCTTTTTATATCCATGTGACCACAACTTCATCTTCTTCAAACTCTTGTTTGGATACTTTTTCTGCAACAAAATTTCCTTTATATGCCTCAAGAGGTTCTTTAGACTCTATTTTGGACAGTTTTAGAGTTTTCCCATAGGACTTAGGTGAGATAGGGAGAGATGTCAAAGATAAGACTGGCTCTATAGTATATTCTCCCATACCATTTTATTTGATCTTAACCTCTTTAGCAATGTCTTCCATCTTGGATGTGGATGCTACATCTGTTTGCTTAGTGGAAGATTCTCTATTATTGGGAATGAGTTTATCAACACTCTCTTTCAAGGTATTGCAAGTTGTATACAGATCACCTGAAATCATCATCTCGACTCCTTCATAAGGAAATTTCAAACACTGATGGAATGTAGAGGGAATGGCTTTGATTTCATGTATCTAGGGTCTTCCTAGAAGGATATTGTAAGCCAGAGGTAGATCAAGAACTTGACATATACTATCTCTAATGACAGGACCTACTCTAATAGGTAGGACAATAGTTCCCTTAGAAGATCTTTCTTGCTCATCATATGCTTTGATAGTTATCTTCTTCCTAGGATCAATGGCCATTTCTCAAAATCCCAATTGTGTAATCAAGCTGAAAGAACAAATGTTTAGGCTAGTGCCTCCATCTATCAACACATGTTTGACATGACGGTTTTGGATCAAGACTTCAATATGCAAGGGCTGGTTATGTAGATGACTCAAGGAGTTATCATCTTCCTCTGAAAAGGAAATGTAATGTGGAGATGTAAGATGACCAACCATAGTCTGAAATTTGTCTAAATGAAGGTCATTAGGAACATTGGATCTGAGTAGAGCTTTGTCTAGAATGGCTCTATGAGCTGGAGATATCCAAAGCAACTCAAACATGGAGATTTTAGCATTTGTGTGCTGGAGTTGTTGGAAAATATTGTATGAAGTAGGCCTCATGTCTTTAGGATTTGAAGATTTAGATGTAGCCTATTGTTTAGAAGCAGATGAAAGATTGAAAGACACCTTAGCAACATTTGATGAATCTAGTATTTGTCCTTGCAGTTGTGCATGAGCTAGTATCAATATGGTTGAACCATGCCTATCTCAATGTCTCTTTCATGAGCTTGTGATGTCTCTTTTTTTCACAAGTACTTTCTCAATTTTGATCGCATTATCTACCATCTTGTCAAAAGATGTATGATTTTGCATTTGTAAAGGGTAGTTGATTTCTAGAACAAGATTGTTGATGAAGATTTCCAACTTCTTAGTTTCTAGAATGGGTCTAGCATACAGAGAAAATTTCTTCCTCCACCTCTTGAGAAATGTCAAGAATGGTTCTCCTGGATACTATTTTAGATTGCAGATGTCGATCATGGTGACCAGATGTTGAATATTGTAGGAGTATTGTTGATAGAATAGTTTGATTAACTCCTCAAAAGTTTTGATAGTAGGAGGCATTCTAGAGAGCCAATGAATGACTGCTCCTCCCAGAGATTGAGGGAAAAGACATATTAAGTAGGTTGGTTCCTGCATAAACTCCATAGATTGAGTACAAAATTCTCTAACATGATCTTGAGGGTCAGATTTTCCATCATACTTATCATATTTAGGCATCTCCACTCTTGTAGGGAATGATGACATGTACAAGTCTTTATCAAATGGAAAAGGGCATAGAGCTTCCATGGAGAACTCCTTAGGTTCCTTTTCTTTTTCAAGTTTGTTAAGTTTAACTTGCATGGCATGCATCTATTTCATCATAGCCATGATAGGAGTTTATTATTCATGTGTAATGATATCTTGCACATTAAAGTTTGGAGGAAGTTTAGCTCCTTGATGAGCCAACTCTAGAAAGTATGCTTCTCTATCTTCCTTCAAGAACTATTTCATCATTCTTTTAAAGTCATCATCATTTTGATATCGAACAATTTTAGAAGGTCTAGGTTCTTGATCTACAACATGTTGAGAATGGTGTCCTTGAGACCTGTATTGTGTCCCTCTGTGAGATATGCTAGGAATTTTAGGAATCCCTAGATTAGATTAAGGAGGGGTTTGTTGATTACCTTTGTGAGTTGATGGAGGGGGGATGTAACCAATTTTCAATCAAAAATTGCCAAGACCGTCGTCTTCGTAAAGACCAGAATTGTAGAGTTGCTCAAGAGTGGGACCCTTGTGAATAGTCAAAGGTGTAGTGCCAAGTGCTTCTCCATATTTCTTGTGTGACGAAGCTCTAGTTTCCACCATTAACCTTGGGTGAAGTAAAAGAATGAGATGAAGACAATTGAAGAATGAATTGATTCCAGAAGATCAAATGATGCAACCTTGTCAAGATTGAAGTGATTAAGGATTAGATGAGATGTAAATGAAGGATACTATGCCATAGTAGTGTGGGTAGATGCCCAATAGATGGTAGGCACGAGCTCACAACACTTAGCCATTTAGCAAGAAGACTAAATTTGAAGATAATGTTGACAAGGTTTTTGACACAAGATGAAAAGACTCAAATCAATAACCCAGAAGGCAAGATCAGACTCAAAGGATCACTTGAGGA
This sequence comes from Chamaecyparis obtusa, assembly GCA_027943335.1. Taxonomy (NCBI): domain Eukaryota; kingdom Viridiplantae; phylum Streptophyta; class Pinopsida; order Cupressales; family Cupressaceae; genus Chamaecyparis; species Chamaecyparis obtusa. The sequence goes on from BSBK01004043.1 coordinate 477,077, forward strand.
AAATGAATGAATTTGTTCTAGTTTTTGCTCTACTCCTGACACAGTGATTGGTTCAATAGATTCTAGAAATAGGCTGTAAAAATTGAGCTTCTGACAATTCTGACCACTTTCTAGCAATTTTTCTCAAATGACTTTCTACAGGATCGTACAATAGTGGGTATGATATGAAATGACAATTGACAAACTCATACGATAGGTGAAAAAATTGCATGACAATTGATAGAAGATTTTTTACTTTTGTTTTTGACTGGTGGAAAAACTCGTACGACACTATACAAGATATCATATGACAATACAGGGGTTTTGAAACCTGCCATAACTCATACGACTTTCTAATTTGATGGGATGACTTTTGACTCCAGAAAGGATTTTTACTTTAGATTTTGCAAATTTTTGGTTTTCAATTTTAGATTGTTCACAAATTTCTCTGTCCAAGTTTGAAGATTATTCTGAGATCATTCTCTTTTGGTAGCCAAATAGATAAACAAGCATGCAAAGCAGCAATCAAGTGATTCCAAGCATGTCTAAAAACAATGAATAGGGGACAAAGCAACCCTGTGCATGAACAATCAAGTGACTAAATGTGCTAATCCCTAGGAGTGCTAATTGTGTATGTTCCAAAGAGTTTTTCAATAGCGCACATAGTCCTAGAAAAATGAAAATTTGGCCTCACTAGAGTTTGTAGTAATGGTCTGAATCTACAACTTTTATGATCTCAAGAGGGAGAACTCTAATTGAGGTGCACTAAGGTTTTGACACAGTCTGAGAAATTAATCAATCAGGAGCTACTAGGGAGATCTGACAGCCCAACAAGAGACCACACTTGTGAAGATTTCCTCCACAAGGACATTTATATAGTGGTTGCTGCTACCACGGTGAAAATGGCTATTACCACTTGAGGTTCCATCCACGTGGTTGACCCAATTAAGGGAATGTCCACTACGGTTAACCCTCTCTAAAGGTGACTCACAAAAGATACCACATGGAGACTGGTTCTAGATTCAAGGATCTGAGTTTTTGATACTACCCAAAAAGGGAGTAGAGCATAGTCCTCTAGCCTTTTCACTTTTAACCAAAACAAAGCAGACAAATTAATCTGACATGCTAAGACCAAGATTATCTCACAAAGATCTATGATGTCAACCACTTATGATCTATCAACCTCTCCGGAGAGAGAATGTATCAATCAAAAGTTGAAGACACGTGAATCTAGTAGAACGTGAGACTCTTTGAGTACCTTCCCTACCTACAAGGGGATCATTCATCAAGGGGAGCTTTGCATGAATAAACAAGTGAAAGAAGCTCAATCTCTCAAGATCATCCACAAATAGTGTTCATAGGGCCTATTTACTATGTGTAACCGATATGTAGAAAGAAAATCTATGTTCATTTTATAGCCCAAAATGAAGTCTATGATATGAAAGCAAGGAAATCACACAAGCTTGACACATGACTTTTCATTTTAATCCAAATCAAAATTTTATCAAATTGAGAAGGATACCTGAATTCCACGTAACGTGCTTAGTAGATTTTTACCTGTTTTGGCAATTTAGTTGCACTTTTTCCAATTAGATTCAACAAGTATCAGTCAAAAACATAAGATTTAAATTGTTAAGGTTAGCTATTAGTCCAAATCTAAAAATTTGCCAAAAAATCTGAAATGACAATTGAATTCTGGAGTCAAAACTCGTACGACAGTGGGTTACCTCCCAGATGATAGTCTGGAAAATCATACGATCATGGGTGTCTTCTCATATGACAATCAGGCTTACAAATGACAATGTGTACTCTCTGATATGAGCCTTGAAATCTGAACCTATCGTACCATAGTGGGTATCTCCTAAAATGACTATCTGACAAAAGTCGTATGAAAAATGTATGGACAGAAAATAAAAATCATAGTTTTAATGAGAAAACAATAAGAAAGTGATAGAAATTGATAAAAAGATGATGGAAACCCATTTCAAAGCCTCACAGTGGGCGCCAGAAATGTGTGTGTGAATTTTGTAACTAGCTGTAGACACAACACTTCAGTAAAACATTAAAGGTTAGCCAAAAACCAAAATCGTGCAATGAAATGGAAACTAAACTAACTAGGTGATTTACTACCTTCTAGTAGGTGTGAGTATGATATTCACAGATTAGACTAAGACCAGTGACAATGCAACACCTAAACAAAGGATTTGAATGCAAAGAATGAAAACTATATGAATTTAGATTTAATCTATATTTTTTATTTTCTATGCAATAGGATGAAAAATTGTATGAAATTAATCTAGAATGAATGAAGTTAGCATGTAGATTTGATCTAAAAATACTATGAATGAGTATGAAACTATGAATAAGAAACTATGTAAAAGCTAAATGATCAACTATGAAAAGATCTCACAAATTGCCTGTTGCAAATGCTCAATCCTTCAATCGCCAATTCGCTAGAGTAATTGTGCAAGTTCGAGTGTTCTAATTATGAAGAGCTAAGCCTTATTTTTATAGAAATCCAAGGCTTTGAGGATGCAAGAGAAAAGCCATAAATCACTCTTGATAAACTCAAGTTGATTTTTGAGTTATCAGGAAATTAGAGATAATTAACTCACAAAAATCATGCAAAAGTAGAGTTTTACTCAAAATAGAGTTTAGATCAAATTTCAACTCATCATCAGATGTTGAGTTTAATTTTAAAATTGATTGTGAATTTCTAGTTGCCTGCTTTTCTGATTGTGCATGATTTAATTATAAATTAATTTAAAAATAAAGTGATTTATTCTCAACTTAACTGATTTTTTAAATTAAAAAAATTGATTTATGGGTTAATAATTTATTAAATCAAACTTTATTCAAAAACTATATTATTAAATTTGACAATTGACATTAATTAATTAAATAAGAATTTAATCAATTAGTCATAAGATTTTTGATTTATTGTCAAAATTAAATAATATAATTTAGGAATAAATATAATTAAATGTAATTAAATAATTAAGTGGCAAAATTAAATCTAATTAATTAAATATTTAGAATATTCAATTAATCAAACTTTAGGATAAATAGGATTTATTGCCAAATAATTATTAAATTAAAGATAATTAGGATAAATAGGAATATTGTCTGGAATATTCCCCAATGCAGAATTTAGGATAAAGTCAATTAAATTTGATAATGTGGAGATGTGCCTTAGGTTAGGACTTTGATGTCAATTTCATTTGATTTGAAGATGTAGGAGGTTAATGAACCTATAGCCCATTTTTTATGTAGTACAACTGTCGGCTCTATTCCACAACACAGCGAGCATTCACCATGTGTCAACTTCTCCACCTCATCAGCTCCATTACACTCCTACAAAATAACCTTACCTTCGTTTATGGGCACAGAAACTAAGGTGCCATCATGAGCAGTCGCATGAGCATAGCCTCCATCTCTTCATCTTTTTTCATCTTGTGAGTGGACTTGCATATATTCAATATAGATCCCCACTATGACATCAATGTTGGACTAATGGTTGAGAGGTTTTAAAACCATCTTTGCACTTTCATTCAAAATTTGTGGGACCCACCGGCCATTAAGTCCTCCAGCCTAGAGGGCTCGCCAAGATTTGCCTGGCTTCATATTCATAATGCATAGTGAATGCCAGAATATAAAAGCACTATAAAAGTTACTTACCCAAAGCATGTGGGATAATGATTTTAAGCTTCTCAAACCTAGAAGCCTCCCTCTTATTTTACACGAAGGATCCTTCACATGCTTGCATGAACTCCTTTCCCCTTTGCATGAGGCACTTTATGGAAAGACGACTTCTTTTTGAGTCTTCAATCACTTATGCCTTTGTGTCTGCCCGTGTACCACTGGTCAGAGAGGACCAGTTGTGGGCCGGGGGAAGATTTTTATGACATTTTTTTGATGAGCAGGCCAGTTGAACCAAGTCTGTGCATAGCGTTGTTGATGCTTCTTGATATGCCCATTGGGCACAACATTATTATTCTTTTCATGGTTTTCTTCTGAAACAAGTCCAATCCAATGTTTGAAATCTTGCTATACATATCGAACAAGTAGAAGAATACCAATTACGTGCTTGTCAATGTGCTTGAAGAACTTGAAAGTCTAGAAGCTATAGCTGGGCTCTCCAACAGGTGTCAATTTGTGCATTGACTAGCTTGACTTACTTAAAGAAAAACCACATCACTTACTGCATTTGCATGAATTCATTCCACTACTTTGCATAGGGTATCTATGCATTTGTTTATGTTGTTCCCTCTTTATGTTATGCTAGTATCATAAAATATTTGAGCCCCCTAATATTGCATGGGCTCCCCATTAAATCTTGCCCAAACTCTCCCTTAGCATTTATGCACTTGTTTGGTATGCTGACAGTATCCCACATGAGAAACCTACCCACTCCTATTACGCTAGTTTCCCCGTTGCATAGGTTCTCATAAAATTGGCAGCCTCCACTAACTTGTGCAAATCCACTAATGAAATCTCATACTAGCAATCTCCATTTGTGTTAGCTTTCTAGCTCATTTGCATGAGCTACTTCTTTAAACGTTCCAGTAAAGACAGGCACCCCCATTTCATTATTGAGCTGCCATTACATTAAACTGTTTGCTTCACTCTGACCCCTCATCTTTCAATGTTTTGGTTGAAACTAGCTAAGCATCTCCATGCTGCAAGATCCCTTTTGAATGATGTGAAACTTATTCAAAATTCTCCCTTTTTTAATGTTCATGACAACATGACTCAACATGTGTAAATTGTTCTAAAAATATCCCACTTCTTTCCCTTTGCAAAGGAAGATCATCCTCTAAAACATCAGCACGTGACACCTTCCCATAGATGCTACACTGAGAAGTAACACATAGCAACATATTGTGCATGTCCCTTTTGTCTATGAGATGCAACAACTTACAGTATTGACTAAATCAAAAACTAAAATGTAAGACATATAAGGGAAGTGCAAAAATATTGAAACAAAAACTAAGTGTCCCCCTTGGTAAGAAATACACTTTAGTTTATGATTTAGACATTGCCACAACTTATCATGCTTGAAATTTTGTTCACTGAAATCACAAAAATTCTCTTTCATGATTTTCATGTCAGCAACAAGAAGATGATTATCTGTGAACCTATGTTTTCCAGAATTTGGGAGCTTCTTCCAAAAAGCCAAGGCTTGGTGAATCTAGACCCAAAATTTTAATCATATGATTCACTATTTCAAACCTTCCAAAGTCAGTAATTCACATCCGCTGGCCTTGGGGAGCGGCTTCAAAAACTGATGGATCGGCCTCACAATAACATGCCATCCAGAGCACCAATTGATTTCCAGCATCACAATACATCAGTTGAAGGAAAACTCATGAAGAGGCCTGAGCCAAGAGATATTCATGATCAAACATAGCCACTTAGAAACAAATTTTGTTTGCATTTCTTGAAATCATATAAGTTGGCTCTGGAACTGGCTTTTAAAACTAACCAACTGAAACTTCCATAAACCAACAACTTGGATACTGATTCACCCCCATGCAAGGAATATGAATAGATAATCAATTCACAAAAAGGATCAAATGGCCAGTTACAATTAATCACCAAAGTCAGCTTATTAGTAAAATTCGGGATAAGAAATAGTGAAAAACATAGAAGTTGGGTTTGGAATTGGCCCGGGAAAGTGGTCAAATGGATTGGCAGGGACTTGAAAATTATCAAACACTTAGTCTTCCAGGTCTACAGTATGGAAGCACACTCAATTATGTTAGAACTTGCACAGGGTGCAAACTGGGATATCTCAAAGTAGGTCACTTACAAAATTGGACAGTGTGCATTCAGAGAATTTTGACAATCTGCAAATGGAATGACACTGGAAAATAGGTCAAACGGGAATATGGGGGGCTGAAAATTGGCATGATGAATCTCTCTTATGCCTAAAATATGATGACACTACCAGCATGTCATGACCAATCATTGGACAAAAGATATTCAAATGCAAATAGGTCATGTTACAGCAAATTGACACTTAGGCAAAAATGCAAATTTAGACAAGTGCTCAAAACAAGACATCACTGAATGACTCAAAACTTAGAATTAATGAACTAGGATGTCTTCAAATGCCAAAAAAAAGGTGATAAGCACTTGACATGCATTCTAGACCATAGAATCTCATCCGAGAAGATAGGCACAAAAGCACTTATAAGGCTTCAAACTACAAAATTTTAACAAGGTACTCAAAAACCCATGTTGTATTTTTGAGTACCAACAGGCTCAGCAACTGATTCCTTCTTTCCTTTCTTCAAAACTATGGTATCATCCTCTTCAATTTCTTCTAACTCACTAGATTTATCTTCTCCTAATCCCTGAGTCGATGCAAGAGGTGTATCTACCTCTTCTTCTGCTAACATTTTCTCGAGGTTTTTCACTATCTTATTTCTTTTCCTCTCCATGGTAGAATATTTTAATCACATGGTTTTTTTGGTTTTAGCTTCCTCATATGTTCTAAAATATGTAGCCTTCTTGTCAACTTCTTCAGCTAATAGGGTTGTGATTTTTGTTGTTGTCTCATCTATATTCACTTCATAAGGTAATGGCCTTAGCAATGATACCCTCGGTGTAACTTCTTGTGCATAAGTAAAGTCGATATCAACTAGGAAAAAAAATTATGTGTAGTACTTTTCCACTAGTGATACTGGGATCTTACTTCCTTTCCTCATTTCCTTCTTAAATTGTACAAAGTAACTATCCATTACACTGTCAAAATTCTCACCCATCTGATCAATAAAGTTACAAATCTATAATGTGATAGACCTATTCTTATCCCATGGTACATCCCCAATAGTAGGAAAGCTATTATGTATATACAAAAATAGACAGACATGTAGAGAACCAAACTTACACATAGAATTATTTTCTTTTCTATTGGATGTGAGGTTATCAGCAAGTTGTGTCAATTGTAGCTTTGCAAGGTTATATATATGATCCTTTTTCACCATCTTCCAAGCTTTGTCTACTACCATGCATGGTACATTGTCCAAATGACTAGACTGATAAAACTTATGAGCTATAACCCTCACTACAAAATTAATTTCTAGGTCCATGATAGTTGAAATTTTCATTCCCCATTCGTTCCACACCACCTGTGTGTTGGCTTGAATTACCTCCTTGCTTTGACATGTCTTGATTTTATTTCCTGTGAGGCTAGGGTATCCAATTACCCAGTGTATCATTTCTTTGGTAGTCTTGACTGGTCCATCTTCCAGCCAAATTTTCATGTCATGTACTCAACTCAGTACAACCTTGATCCACTCAACTTTAAAATTTTGTGGGAAATTGAGAGCATGCACCAACCCTCTCTCAGAAACCTTTTGGTGTTCAGGCTTCAACACCCTATTACTACATAATTTATCATATGCTTTTCTGAGCTCATAGTCTCCAATCTCTCCAATCTTACATATATAGCATGAGAGAATGTCATTGATCATGAAAAAATTCTTAGGGATAGATGATAGGGTTCCAGTGAGATCTCCCATAATCGCACTTTCAGGAATGACCTGGAGTTTATTCTGCTTACATGCATCATTCCTTACAAGTTGAACATTGAAAACTTCCTTCCCTTGATTCTTAGTTGCAGCTGATGATGAAGATGCCATTTCTTCAAATTTAGTGGTACAAATACTGAAATAGACAACTTGGTAAAATACCTTGTATAAATGGTTCTCAGATATTTCCTGATGGTACACTATGAAGATTTCTGCAAATCATGCTTAGCACAAATTGTTCTAGTTAATCTACCTTGAATCACTCTAAAAATTTCTCAAATCACTGGTGAAGTGAGAATAAATGGTAACTTCCCACTTTACAAACTTCAAATGGTTAGACTAGGGCCTCATTAATGATCCGTACACTTTCTATGTGAAATATAGCTATCTCGACAATCTCATGTCTACTCGGTAAACACAACTTCAACCAATACTACCATTTGGTTATGGTTTAATGTACATCACATCTTGGCTATGATAGGAGCTTGGAAAACACTAGTGACTCTATCACTATAGGCTAAAATAATGATGCTCATCATCAAATATAAAATGTAGTTTCTTACTCAAATCCATCCTAATGCATCTTAATCTATGCAGATATGGACCTTATCTTATCAAATGTTAGGAACTTATGTAAATTAAAACATTATAAGATTCAGTTCTACACATACCTTCTTTACTTACTTCAAAGTAGTGTGATCACCTGATCCATTGGATTGGGTGACCTAAGGTTCACTAGCTCCACTACTATTTTATTTTTCTTTCTTCTTCCATGTCTTGTTCATCTGATTTCTCATCTATTGAACAATTTCTTCATTCTTTTTTTTATTTCTCAATATATGTTCTTTGTAGTCTTTCTTTAAGTGACCAATATTATTTCATTTGTATCATACCATACTTCCACTCATCCAACTCTTGGATTTACTTATGAAATGTGTCTTTAAATAGTTTTCTCCAATATGTCCATATTTTCCATAGTGATGACAAGTATACCATGTATTGTAGTCCCAATTGTATGTATTAACCTTCTTAGGTGCCTTAGTTTGTTGATTAGATGTCCACTTAGCTTTGGATCTACATTCATATGCTCTATGTCCATATTTTAGATAGTTAAAACAATGTCCTTGAAATCTAGGTGATGTAGGTGGATTATTGACCTTTGTCCTGCATTCATGTGCCTAATATCCATGTTTTTAATAGTTAAAACAATATCCATTAAATTTTGGTTTAGGACCAGACTTACATAATTTTCTTCTACAGATATTAGCTGTATGTCCTAGCTTTCCACAATGATGGCATGTAGGCTTGTTTTTCTTTGGATTTTTATTCCTTTATTCTCCACTCTTTGATGATTCTCCTTCCTCAGTGGATGACATGTTATCATCATGTCCAAGTTCAGAAGCATCATTGGATCTTCTAGTTGACCTCAACAGTTCTTCAAAATATTTCACAGCTTCATTGGGCTTGTTCATCCTTTCATTGAGTTCTTTTTTAGATCTTAGTTCATTCTTCAATTGGTTGTTCTTTGATCTCAGATTTGTGACCTCCACATCTTTCGTGCTCAATTCTTGATTAGAAAGTAGCAATTGATTTACCATGTCTAGTAGATTGTTTGTTAGCCTCTGCATGTCACATGTCCTTTCATCCAGTCTCATAGATAATTTCCTTTTATCTTCTTTATCCATTGTCTTGTCTTCTTCTACTTTCTTTTTCTATTCAATAACTTCACAAAATCTTACTGATTTTTATTTTTGTTCTCTCTTTAGATTTCTAATCTCCTCATTCAGTATGTTGTTTTTCTCCAGTAGTTCTTTTATAGCTTTATCACTTTCAGAAGAGTTTCCACCATGAAACAGTCATGTAGTATCCTTTTCTTGATATTGATTTTCATTCTATTGTATAGACAAATCTCTTCTTCTACTGAAGGATTTCTTCAGTTCACCTCTGGCTGCTTCAAGTTGATGTAGTGCAAGCTGAATGTCAATCTTCTGATTCTCTATAATCTTTCCCAACTTATAAACCTCCATCTCAAGATCTTTGTCTCACAAGTGGTTATACTTCTTTACAAGACTTAGCTATGATACCAATTGTTGGAAATCTATTATGGGAAAGTGAGATACTAAGAGGGGGGGTGAATCAGATATCAACCAATTGTTGCAATTTGACATAAACTAACTTGCATAACATAAACATCAAATTTAATACTATAAAAGATCTAGTATCCTAATTATCATCCATGAAAATAAAACATAACACAATGATTTTGGTTACCCAGAAACCCTTGAAAGGTAAAACTGGGGTGGGGATGACATCCATAAATGTTCACTACTGCAGTATTAAATTTTTCCTATTAGGGCTACATGTTTGACCATAAAATAATGATTTACCCTGTGAGGGGTCTTCCCTATTAAGATCTTTTAGACTTATACAATCTACCTTGCAAAAGGATTTAAACATACAAAAAAGTAAGCACTCGGTTAAGAGATTTACTTAGGTATGTTAAAACCACTTTATTAAGAGATTTACCCTAATTCATCTATTAGAATGTCTCAGTACTTGATCCTTCGATTTGCACTCTATTGTTGATAACAGATCTTCTCCTTCCAGTATAGATTTTCTCTTCTATATCAAATATGTCTATATTCTTTCCTTCACTTCTCTACTCGGCCACTAAACTCTCTCTGATAATCAATACACTTCTTTGTTCTACATGTGTGAAATTTCCTTCATACTCATACTCTATCTTTATATGTTTTAGGGTTCGGATCTCATCTTATAAAGAAAATAGATCATCTCCATAAATTGAGATCAACGATCTAGATTTCCTTCTTATGCCACTTAACCATTCTCTAATTATGATTGGTTCCATGAATTACATATAGATTAATTATTACAATTCTAAAGCAT
>BSBK01004043.1:492500-567500 GCA_027943335.1 Chamaecyparis obtusa
AAAGTTCACCGAAAAGGGTATCTGAATCCGATCTCAGATCTGAAGTTTCGCACCTGTATCTACAAGAAAAATAGGGTTTTTGTTTGTTTGTTTGGGGGGTTTGCCTTAGTCAAACCTTAGTTTTGAATCAACCTTAATATTGAAATTGAAATAGGAGAATGCTAGCAAGTAGTAGAAATGAATCTAACAATGAAGCTATGCAATTCAATAGATATGCTAATGTATTTGGAATGTAATCAAATATATTGATATGAAAGCTTGAACATAACATCATCAAACCTCCATGATTGTATTCTTGAAATCCACCTTGAGGAAACAATGATATGGATCTTGAAGATGAACAAAGGATCTTGAAGGAAGATCACACCACCATGGTGGCTAGATCTAGGGTTTGAATGATAGATCTTGAATGCTTGAGCCAAATCCCTTCAATAGCTTGAATGCTTGAATCCTTGATCTTCAATGGAGAACTTGGATGAAGAAGAAGACTTGAATACTTGAATGAATGCTTGCTTGATCACCGTGAGAACTTGAGAGCTTCATTGCCAAAACTTGATAATGAAAATGAGAGAGAAAGGCCTCCTTTTATAGTGATCTAGGGCACACTCCTCTAGATTGGCCACCTTGAAGAATTAAATCCCAATTAGGTCCTCACCTTTCGAAAATATACCTTGATTAAATACAATTAAAGGATTTACCATTTCGGAGCCCAAAATAGCTGACCCGGAAGCAAAGAAATAACTTTCCCAAAAGCCAAACTATTGATAGATGACAATTTTAAATCCTAGTGGGAAGAGGTCAAGGTCAAGGTTGACCCTGACCTAGTCAGGTTGAGGTTGAATTTGACCTCAAACCCTAATTTTGTCAGGATTTGCAATAGAGGTTCCAGGAGATGCCAAAAACTTAGAAATTGTCATTTGAATAGGACCCAGTGTCAGGAATAGATAGAAAATCCTCAGAATGATAAGATGAAGGACTAGGAGGTCTCATTTCTAAATCCTACCTAGAAAATAGAGCCATGGAAGAGGGAAAATCAGGAAAGTCCTTAAAACCTTAACCCTAATTTCACCTAGAATGGAGAAATCAAGCACGGAGAAGAAGTGGAAAGTGGGGAGAAATCCAAATACATGCAAAGATCCAATCAAGGCACCAAACATGACCCTAAACCACTTACTCGAAGGGGTAAATGCTCTTAACATGGAAGTGCTTCCATTTTAAGATGATACATTAAGCCCCCACTTTAGCAAGAGTATGGATTCAATACAAACTCTTGGTAAAGGAGAAGAGAGAAGAGATCCCAGTGGATTCAAAATGAGATAAAATAACACTTAGCTGAAGACACAAGCCCCTAGACCAAGGATTCTAACTCAACATACATACATGAGAGTGTACAAAAAGAACAAGGTTTAGTACTAAACAACCCAAATCAATTAACATAAGAAACCTTGCTAAGAAATATTTCTTATACCAATATCATATTTGGAAAGCTATCATAATAGCATAAATGATTACATAAGAAAGATAAGAGCAACACTATAGACAACATAGCTTCATGATCCAATCCTACTAGCATGAAAGTGAAAAGACAGAAAAGAGAAAGTGATTACCTCGCTTGGTAAGATGCCTACCTTACCATGAATCACCCTAGAGGGAGAGCCCAATAGGTTCACCCATAAATTATACTTGCAATTGTAATGCATCTTCTGACGGCTTCTAGAATATCCATAGATCCACCTTCTTGTATCACTAGGAATATGAAATGCGTGTCTCCTCAAGATTTAGCAAGTTATGTGCCTTACCATTGGAAGATTTAACATATAGGTGCGTGTCTTTTCAGGATTTAGCAACTTATGTTGTTACCTTCCAAGATTTAGCATATTTGAAATTAGAAATGCATGTCCCTTCAAGATTTAGCAACTTATGTGCATTACCTTAAGAGGATTTAGCATATTGAAAATTTTGAAAAATGCATGTCTCCTCGGGATTTAGCAACTTATGTGCATTACCATCAGAAGATTTAGCATATAAATGCATGTCTTTTAAGAATTTAGCAACTTATGTGCATTACCTTCCAAGATTTAGCATGTAAAATAAAAAACTATAGTACAAGGGAGGCCCTATATATGTCCCCCTCCTTAATATGGAAAAAAAATACTATTTTGACATGTTAAGGAAAGAAAATAACAAAGATAAAGCCTTCCTCAGCATCAAGACAATATCCTCAAACAACACCCAGTCCAAGCCAAGAAGGTCACAGCTCCTATGAGGCCATGGAAGGGACGAATGTAAAGAGATATCATGCAAGAAGTGAAAATAAATTAACCCTTATGAGGGATAGCACATTGTTCAGTTTCCAAGGTGAGAGATATATCAACCATGGAAACCCAATGTCAAACAATAAAATAGGTTGTGATCAAGGACAAAGATCCTCAATGCAAACCAAAATTTTTATGTATGATAGGATATCACATAATAGATAGATACTGCTTAACCAAGGAAAAAGGTGAATCCCAAAAAGAAAGAAAAGAAGGAGATGGCATCCTTGCCCCCCAAGTGTTGGAACAAAGATGGAAGAGGATACCTACTTCACAATGCAAGGAGATATCCTGTTTAGCAACAATGTATGCCATATTCTTTAGTGAGGGATATTGACCCTTACATCCAAGAATATAGATAATTGTGAAAAGGATATGTCACTCATGGAAAAGGATCCTCAATGAAAGAGATCTTATCAACAAGACCCCCACTAAAGAGGAGTGCTTTAGATAAAATATCATCTTCAAAAAGGTGAGAAAAAATATTCAATCATCAAGCCCCTTGCAAGGAAGAGGAAGAGGAATCTTTGAAATGAAGGAAACAACTCTAACACCAAAGTGAGGATAAGAGTTTATAAAGAACATAATTTTCAACATAGAGAAGAAGTGGTGACTTAGGACAACAACTTCTCATATAAGAAGGTTATCCATAGTCAAAACATCTATCAATATGTTGAAATAATATTGCAATATAAACAAATACCTCTAAGCTAAGGAAAGCAGCTCCCTAGATAAAGAGAGAGAAGAAAGAACCTTGCCCCCCAAGAATGAAAGGAAAGGGATATCTTTGCAAAAAAAATGTCCTATAAAAGATATCTTGAGTATAAAATAGGATCTATGAATGATTATAAACATAATAGAAAACCATAGAGAGATAGGATAGAAAGAATACCGATTAAGCTCAAAGCAAGAACATAATAGATTCTAGAAGACAAGAAGAAATATACCTCTTGCCCCCCAGTGAGGGGTAAAATTATGAATAAATCTCAAAGGAGAAGTTTCTTTTCTCTTATCTTTATCGATCGGATAATACAGAGAAGGTACTTTGAAGAATCTTTGCACATCTACATCATGAACCATAGTTTGAACCTCAACATAAGTGTGGGAAGAACTAGGAATAGTAGATGGAGAATTAGGAATTGGATTAGGATAGATAGGATTAGGATTAGGAAGATTAGGAAGTAGATTAGGAAGGATACAATTAGGATTAGGAAGTTTAGGAATACTAGGAAAAGTGTAGGAAGTGATATGAATGGAAGACACAACTAGATGAACACTTGGAACCATAGTTGGAAAAGGGTTTGAATAGATATAAGTAATATTATGGTAAGAATGTTGTAAGGTAGGATCTTGATTTCCCATAAGATCACCACTAGAAGGAAGAGCATTAAGGGAATTCTTATCTTTCTCTACTAATGCCTCAACACAAGAAGAAATCCTAAATGGAGCTAAAGGATCTATAATGTCATCTTCTTTCGGATAAGGGAACTGTGTTTTAGAGAATATGTCATCCTTTTGTATGAAAAATTCTTCACAAGGAGGGGATAAATCAATGTATTTATCCAAGGGTTCATCCCAAAAAGTAGAATTATCCACAATGATTTCATGAGGAAGAGAATAATCAACATCCAAATCCAAAGGTTCATCCCAAATAGGAGGAAGAGAGTAATCAATATCCAAATTCAACGGTTCATCACAAATAGGAGGATTATCCAAAATGGTTTCATGAGGAAGAGAGTAATCAACATCCAAATCCAAAGGTTCATCCCAAATAGGAGGACTATCATCCCTATCCATTAAGTGCATTATAGGAGTGTCATAAGTCATTAAAGCTTGATCCCTGAAGGGGAAAGAAGGTAAATTGTATTGTAAAATAGGCTCATAGAAAAGACATAGATTAGGAGAAGAATTAACATCAATCCCTAACTCATATTTGTAAAGGTCAATTGAAGAGGTTGTGGAGGAGGGTGAAATAGGAATAGGATCAATGGAGATCTCATTCAAACAATTTTCAGCCTCACTTCCATGTACCTCATTAAGGTATCTATCATCTTGAACAACAAAAGCCTCATCAAAGTACTCAAAACAAGAATCATACATGTTTAATACTAAAAGCATGAAAATGTAATTTTTTTTTAATTTTTAAAGAAATTTTGCAATTTTTTTGGATTTTTGAAATATAAATGCAAGGGCATAAAAGAAACCTAATCTTAATGCAAGAAAATACTAATCACAATTCTAACACAATAGGGCATCTAAATCCATAAAAGAATAGGGGTAAGTATGTTGGGTTCACCAAAATGTAAAGTGAAGGTGAACACACAAGATAATACAAAGGGGGATCTAACACAATAGGACATCTAAATCCACAAAAGAAAAGGGGTAAGTATGTCGGGTTCACCAAAATGTAAAGGATAAAATATGGATGGGGTCCTAGAATAATGGTTTGCACATAAAAGAGACCCCAAAACCAATATTTTACACTTACATTTGAATTGTATTGATATGGAGAGTAAATATAAATGACTAATGTTGAAATGAAGAGATAAAGGTACTTACCTATGAAAAAGAAGTGGCTAAAAACCCTATCAAACGATCTCAAAGACTGCTAATTTTTGCACTATTGAACCGAAACTGCTAGATCTACAAAACCTAGAAATGTTTTCTCCAAATTCACACAAGTCAACTTTGACCTTTTAAAAGGTCAAAGACCACATTATTTATTTGAAGTCCGATTCAAATTCTGTTCATAGATCTAGGAAGTTTTCTGAAAAGGGTATCTAAATTTGATCTTAGATCTAAAGTTCCGCACCTGTACCTACAAGAAAAAGAGGGTTTTTGTTTGTTTGTTTGGGGGGTTTGCCTTGGTCAAACCTTGGTTTGGAATCAACCTTAATATTGAAATTGAAATAGGAGAATGCTAGCAAGTAGTAGAAATGAATCTAACAATGAGGCTATGAAATTCAATAGATATGCCAATGTATTTGGAATGTAATCAAATTTATTGATATGAAAGCTTGAACATAACATCATCAAACCTCCATGATTGTATGCTTGAAATCCACCTTGAGGAAACAATGATATGGATCTTGAAGATGAACAAAGGATCTTGAAGGAAGATCACACCACCATGGTGGCTAGATCTAGGGTTTGAATGATAGATCTTGAATGCTTGAGCCAAATCCCTTCAATAGCTTTAATGCTTGAATCCTTGATCTTCAATGGAGAACTTGGATGAAGAAGAAGACTTGAATACTTGAATGAATTCTTTCTTGATCACCTTGATAACTTGAGAGCTTGATTACCAAAACTTGATGATGAAAATGAGAGAGGAACGCCTCCTTTTATAGTGATCTAGGGCACACTCCTCTAGCTGGGCCACCTTGAAGAATTAAATCCCAATTAGGTCCTCACCTTTAGAAAATATAACTTGATTAAATACAATTAAAGAATTTACCATTTCAGAGCCCAAAATAGCCGACCCGGAAGTAGAGAAATAACTTTCTCGAAAGCCAAACTACTGACAGATGACAATTTGAAATCCTAGTGGGAAGAGGTCAAGGTCAAGGTCGACCCTGACCTAGTTAGGGTCAAGGTTGAATTTGACCTCAAACCCTAACTTTGTTAGGATTTGTAGTAGAGGTTCTAGGAGATGCCAAAAACTTAGAGATTGTTGTCTGAACAGGACCTAGTGTCAGGAATAGATAGAAAATCCTTGGAATGATATGATGAAGGACTAGGAGGTATCATTTCTAAATCCTACCTAGAAAATAGAGCCATGGAAGAGGGAAAATCAAGAAAGTCCTTAAAACCTTAACCCTAATTTCACCTAGAATGGATAAATCAAGCGCAGAGAAGAAGTGGAAAGCGGGGAGAAAGCCAAATACATGCAAAGATCCAATCAAGGTGCCAAACATGACCCTAAACCACTTAATCAAAGGGCTAAATGCTCTTAACATGGAAGTGCTTCCATTTTAAGATGATACACTGCATAATACTTTTTTTGTTTCATTTTTAGTTATTGACATCAGAGACTACTCCTTCTGTCCATGATACTTTGGATCATGGAGTAGCAGCAACAGTAGCTAGTTTTGAAGCATTGACTGAGGTATGAAAGAGATCACTTAATTTTAATTGTTATTTTAATAGTTTGTATTGAATTTTATAATGATATTCATGTATGTATTTTAAATATTATTTTGATAATTGTTGTAGGGACTTATTACTCGAGATCGCCAGCATCCACCTTCGGTGGATGAACATAGTGACTATTTGATAGGGGTTAGTGTATATTCAATTTTATGTCATTGTATAATTCAATTTTGATGTATATTAGTTATTCATGATTTTTTTTTTATCAGCTCAAGCTACAGAATAGTCTAGATAGGAGGACAAGTGAGCACACTCGGAAGACTACAACATCCACTGCATCTCCATTAACACGACGATCGAAGATAGCTCAAGATTTGTTTTCTTCCCCTGGTGAGAAAGGACTAGATTAGAGATATGGATTGTATCCCTATATGGTATTAGTGGACATATGTTTTTTATATTGTATAAGTGATATGTTGTACATCCATTTGGATTTGAGGAAGCCAATTTAACTGTATTGAATATATTCAATGTACGACATTATTAGACATATATATTTGGCTTCATGCCTTATGAATATATATTTTTTATGTTTTATGTATGCAATTCATGTGTTTTGTGTATTGATGTATACTAATTTATGTTTATGTGGATGTCTTATGCTTTGTAAATTTCCCATGCCTTATAGTTATGCTTGTATGTTTATCGATTTATGTTTAACTTGCTAGTGCAGGAGCACACCATGGCTAACCCCCATGCTTAGTAATTTTTGGCTTGTACTTGACTCTAGCCAAGTCAAGAAGGGTTATTTTAGTTTTTTTGAAGACCTTAGAAGGTCATTTGCAATGTAGGCTAAGTGAGTTAGTCACTAGGACTAAGGTCACACTAATATCAAATGTTAGTAGTTTTAATTCTTAGTGTTAGTAGTTGAGATAGAGTCTTTTAATGTGTCTTAGGCACATAATGAAGGTTGTAAAGATGCCATAAGGTCATTAATGGCCTTGGATCCTTGAAAAATTAGAGGTTAATATTCCTAAGAAATAGGATTGAGGCATATGTGAAAGTTGCCAAATGTTGTAAAATAGTTGTCATGACAACATTTGCAATTATTGCAAATGTTGCATGCAACTCGGTTATCCTTGGATTCCCTAGAGTTTAGGAGATGGAGATCAGCCAAAAGTCCCTAAAAATAAGGAGATGGCATTTAATATTAGCCAAGACTTGAATCTCAAGTTAGTTCATGCATTGTAATAGTTTGAAGTTGGTGAATAGAGCTCTGCAACAATATTCCTATGAATGTCCTGAGCTTTTGATGTGATAGTCATATTTTATGGATTGAAAGTGCCAAAAAAGGTATTGGAATAGTGTTATTTAGGATATTTGAGGACTTTTTCATTTGTTAAGCAAGGTGTTTTGAGTAGGTTTTGGGCGTCAGTTAAAGTAGGTTTTGTTTTAGAGTTTCACTGGTACTGTTCTAACTAGTCTGAGCTTTCATGGCTCCCCCATGAAAGCTAGCCATGGGAAACAAATCATGATGGATGGATATGTTAGGGGAGTCACTAATTTATATAATTTTAGGATTAGGAGTTTGGGAAATGAGGAGAGCTATTTTTAATGCTAGCCCTAGGTGAGCACACAAAGCCCGGTTAGAGGTCTAGACTGTGAAGAAATATAGATTTCATTGCAGGGTTGAAGGTATAGTACAAATCTAGGAATTTTTATGGTAGGTTTTCATCATAAATAAATTTCCTATGAAGATTGTGCTCAAACCAATCATTTACATTAGGTTTTGAGCAAGATTTCTAGCAAGACACGGTCAGTCCTAGAAAGTAGGTCAATTAGCCCTATTTGCCCTAGATTGTAGCAAGGTGGTGTATGGAGGCTTCCAGGACCTAAAATTTTAAAAATATTTAGTAAAATCCAAAAGGGTATCTAAATCCCCAATTGGTTTTGCAATTTTTTTGAGAAAGTTTTAAAAGAAAGGCCAAAAGCCGCTGCAAAAGGCTACAAAGATTAGGCCTATTTTTAAGGCTCTAAAAGATGAACCATTGAAGCCGATAAGAACATGATTCAAGATCCCTCAAAAATGGATCAAATGGGAAATATTATGAATGTTTCCAAGATGGAGAAAACCCCTGCAATGATGAACCAATTTTGTGGAGAATTGGCACTTAGAGCTTTCTAAGTGAGTGAGAAGAATTGTACTAAATCTAGGGTGTTAGTCTTCTAAGGTTAAGCACAAAGGATAAGAACTCTTGGAGAAGAGTTAGGATTGGGAATAGTTAATCAACTAACCAATCAAGACCTGGAAGAGACTAGGTTCCTATGAGAGACAAGCTAGGTCTCTTAAGTAGTAGTGCAAGCATACCTTGGAACACTCACATCATATTGGTATCAGAGCCTGAATTGATCAGGCTTGTGGTGGATGTTGCAGCCTACTGAATCAGTGAGAGAAAATACACCAATTGGATCAAGAGAATACAAAACCATGGTGACTAATGCTGAATTAGCCAAGAAGGTTGAGGAACAAGAGGAGGATAACAAATTGCTAAGGAAAAGACTAGGTCAAATGGAGTAGCTCTTGCATGAAGTCCAAGACAAAGCAAGGTCAAGGACAAGATTGACCAAAAGGAAGAAGTTGAAGCAAGGGAGAAAGAATTAGAGTTGGAGGAGGAAGCACCAACACCTGACCCTGTTCTTCCTGTAGATCCATTCTTAAAAGAATTTAAGGCATTGAGTGGAAAAGCTTTGGAAGGTGTGCCACTATTCAGTGGACAAATGGATCTAGATTTAGTCATAGATTGGATAGACAACATTGAGAACTATTTTGAATGTGATGGTATCTCAAAGGCACCAAAATTTATGGTGGCCAAGTCTAGACTAAGAGGTTCAACTCTTACTTGGTGGAAGTTTGTGCAAACTAAGAGGGAAAAGGATGGAAAAGATCCTATTGTGACATGGAAGGGTATCGTATCCAAAGTGAAATAAACTTACCTTCTTGATGATTATGAAGTCCAATTTCATAGGAGGAGACACAATCTTAGACAAAAAGATTTAGATGTCCAAGCATATACAAAGGAGTTTCAAAAAATATGTTTGAGATCTAAGGTATTTGAAGATGAAAGTATCAAACTTGCAAGGTACTTGAATGGCCTCAAATGGTCTATACAAGAGGAAATGAGTCTAGTGAACTTCAAATCCATTCTCCAATGCTATCAAATGGCCTTAAAGATAGAAGAGAAAAGTAGAAGGAAATAAGAAACCTCTAAAGACAAAGCTAAAAGAAAAGATAGTAAAGGACAAAGAGGTGGCTATGGTGGGAGAAGTTCTGAATCAAGGACTCAAGGTGAGATAACATTCAGTGAGTAGAAAGAAGGAAGCTCAAGTAGAGGTGGTAGAGGAAGAGGCTCTAGCTCTAGAGGAAGGAATGGTGGATAAGGAGGAAGAGGCAACTATTTTGCCAATATGAAGTGCTACCATTGTAATCAAATGGGGCACCCTACCTGTATATGCCCAGAGAAAGGTGGTTCATCACAAGGAGGTGACAAGAGAGCTAACCTTGTTCAAGATGAGTCTAATGTAGTAGAGAAGCATACTAAAGTACCATTGAAATCAGAGGAAGGAGAAATATTATGATGAGGAGAACTCTAATCAAGGAGCCGGTAAAGGAGGAGCCAAGCCAAAGGAGGTCTTTGTTTAGGATGCAAGATGATGGGGAAAGTATGTAGGGTCATTATTGATTCAAATTCTACTGACAATATTGTGTCAGAGGAAGCAATCAGCAAGTTGAAGTTGACAAGGATAGCCTACACCAATCCTTACAAGGTTACTTGGCTCAATAAAGGCCAACATGTTTTAGTGAATGAACAAGCATGGGTGGAGTTCTCCATTATAAGGTAAAAAGGAAAATTTTTATGTGATGTGTTGCCTATGGATGCATGCCATTTTCTCCTAGGTAGACCTTGGAAATTTGAATTCCAAGCCATACATGATGGAGGAAATAATTCCTATTCTTTCAAGAAGGACAATGTAACCTTCAAAATACAATCATTGTTGGAAGATGCTCAGGTAAAGACAATAGGTCCAAATGTACTTATGGGGAGTGAAAAGGAGTTCTTAAAAACCATGGAAGAGAGTGAAGGTGTAGGCTTTGCATTGGTGCTAAGACCAAAGGAGTTAGATGAAGACAAGGTGGCTAAGAAGACAAAATTACCAAAGGAGATTCAATGTATGTTGCAGACTTACCAAGGTATTTTTAGTGATGGCCAACCATCAACCTTACCCCCTAAGAGATCCATAAGCCATAGGATAGACCTTATCCCAGGAGCTACCTTACCTAACAAAGAAGCCTATAAGATGACCCCTCAACAAAATGAGGAAATAGTAAGACAAATATAAGAACTCTTGGACCAAGGCCTAATTAGAAAGAGTATTAGTCCATGTGCCATACCCATTGTACTTGCACCTAAGAAAGATGGAACTTGGAGGCTTTGCATAGATTCAAGGGATATAAATAGGATAACTATAAGGTATAGGTTCCCTATCCCTAGGATTGAAGACTTGATGGACTGTTTAGGTGAAGCCAAGTACTATAGTAAGATAGACATGAAGATTGGCTATCACCAAATAAGAATACATGAAGGAGATGAGTGGAAAACAACCTTCAAGACCAATGAAGGGCTGCATGAATGTCTTGTCATGCCATTTGGTTTGTTCAATGCCCCCTCCACATTCATGAGGCTCATGAATGAAGTCCTCAAAGACTACATAGGCAAGTTTGTAGTTTTATATCTAGATGATATAATGATTTTTAGCAACACAAGGAGTGAGCATCTAGAACATCTTGACATTGTTTTCAAGAAGCTACATGAGGAGAAGTTGATGATCAACTTGGAGAAGTGTGAGTTCATCAAAATAGAGCTAGTGTACCTTGGGATTGTCTTATCACATGGAAATATTAAAATGGACAAAAGAAAAGTGGAGGCTATCATGAATTGGCCTAGTCCAAGGACAACAACAGAGGTAAGGATTTTTCATGGCCTTGCTCAATATTATAGGAAATTCATAAGGCAGTTTAGTGCAATTTGTTCTCCCATGTTGGATACTATCAAGGGAGGAATGAAAACCAAGTTTGTTTGGAATGAGAATGCTAATAAAAGATTTGAGTTTTTGAAGAATAAAATAGCTACCCAACCTATTTTAGTGCTCCCAAACTTTGAGAAGCTTTTCACCATCGAGTGTGATGCTAGCAATGTTGTAATTGGGGCTGTTCTAAGCCAAGAAGGAAGACCTGTGGCTTTCCATTCTGAAAAGTTAAGTGAAACCAAGAATAAATACTCTTCTTATGACCTAGAGATGTATGCATTGGTTCAAACTTTGAGAAAGTGGAGGCACTACTTGCTTCCCAAGGAGTTCATTGTGTATTTAGATAATCAAGCACTTAGTTTCTTGAATTCACAAGAGAAGTTGAGTCACAAGCACATGAAGTGGGTTGAGTACCTACAAGCGTATACCTTCAATATCAAACACAAGAAAGGTGTCCTTAATAAAGTGCCAGATGAATTGTCAAGAAGAGCTCTCACAATTTAGGAGATTCAGTTGAAGAGCATGGGAATAGATCATTTCAAGGATCTATATGGTGATGATGAGGATTTTGCTGACATTTATAAGGTATGTGCTGAATACAAGAATCATTTTCATAGTAGATATGTTGGGTGTAATTTTCAAAGTGATCTCTTGTTTAAAGGGAATCAATTATGTGTTCCTAGAGGCTCTATTCAAGAGAATTTGATTCAAGAGAACCATAATGGTGCTTTGAGTGGTCACTAAGCCTCAAGACCTTATTTCAAGGTTCTACTATTGGCCAAGGATGAATCATGATGTTAGGAGGTATGGACAGTGTTTATGTGGTTGGGTTACCCAAGACAAGACTCTTAGGAATGAATGCAAAGTGTTTTGGTAGTCATTCTATAGCAGTTGTTGCATTCATGACTTGGATTGTCATTGATGTCAACATAGTGATATTCTAGATATTAGCAGGAAAGTAGGTACAGTTTTGTTTTGTGCACATGTTGTATTGTAGATTGGCTTTTTCATAGTTTATGGTATGTTATTTGGTGTGTTATTAACCTATGGTTAATAGCACAAAAATAAATTCATTCATTTGTAAGAGTTATGAGCATTTTGGTGAAAGTAGTGTTTAGATAGTGTTTCTGTGTAGCGATGTTCAGAAATTGGAGGATATCTCTTAGCTGGGATGGAATCTGATTTTGCACAGTTAAAGGGATGTTGGAGACTCATTAATGATGATGTGGTTCATAGTGCAAACTTTGAGGATATGTTTGGAGAAAGTTACAGTAACTAGAAGCTGACAGTTTTATGTGAATTCTGTGTGTAGTGTGTAGAATTTATTATTTTGTAATTAAGGACCAACTCATTTGTAATTATTTGAGTTTGGGATATAAGAAGGAATTTTTTCCTTATTGTAATGAGTACTATGAAGAGTGAGATGTGAATATATGCGTGAAGTGAAGAAAAGAGCTAATTCAGTGATGAAGGAAGACTTGTGAGTACAAAGATCTGAAATTGTGATCTTGTGTAGCAGAGAGTGCAATTTTGGCACAGTGTGAAGGAGGTAATATATTTCATATTATTCTATTGAATAATTCTAAGATCTTTTGGACAGTGGGTTCAAAGATCTTGCCTTGAAGCTGTTTGAGTAGTGGGTCCTTCTATTTTCCATAAACTCTTAACCGAGTTAGAATCTTTTAACAGGAATTCAAAATCTCCTAACAGGGATTTATATGTACTAAATATATTCCATAAGACTCCTAACAGGGTCCATCCTTTAATAAGGAACTTTCATATTAGTGCATCATTTTGTGGGCATCATTCCCATCAGGGTTTACTCTTTTCAAGAGGTTCCCTAGTTAACATATCTTGTGTTATTGTGCAATTATGTATGATTATCTTTATATGGTTGATTAGTACATTGATTATATTTTTTAAAGCTATTGAATGGATAAATTATCTGATAACTAATTCACCCCCCCCCCCTCTCAGTTATCTTGGGAATCTTTACTTTCTAACAATTGGTATCAAAGTAGCAGGTCCTTGAAAGAAAAGTTTAACAACTTAAGGAGATCCATGGTGAATTTTAGAAAAGAAAGCCCTAAGTTTGATGGAGTAAATTTTGACAGCTGGAAAGAAAAGATGAAGACACATCTATTGTGTTTAGGACCAAGTTATTGGTTGATTACAAAGAATGAGAAGACAATCTAGAGGCAGGAACTAAAGATGAACTAGATCTATTCATGTGTAACATACTTGCAAGACAAGCACTTTTATCAGCACTACCAAAGAATGAATATAGTCAGGTAAGATGTTTGAAAACATCTCATGAAATTTGGAAAGCTTTACATTCTACTTTTGAAGGTGATGAACATGCAAAGAAGGCTAGATTACATAATTGGATTTGCGCATTTGAAGATATCAGAAGGATGGAAGATGAATCTATTAGAAGCTATATTGGTAGGATGTCTGAGATTGTGACAGGAATAAAGTCTTGTGGAGGTGATAAGATAGAGAATGAAGTGATATGGAAAATGCTAAGAACTTTGACACCAGTATTCAAGCAGACAACGTAGATGATTGAACAAGTAATACCTTGTACATCTAACTTTTCAAGACAAAATCTTCTTGGAAGATTAGAAACAACAGAGCTGAACTTGAGATTATCAGGAGAGCTACCTAGAATGGAAACAACATTCAATGCTCTTAGCATTAGACCTACAAGAAGTACTAGTGTGAATGGAGATTATGCCAGCAGTAGCAGATCTGAGGAAGATAAGAAGATTGAAGAAGGTATTGCATTACTTGTAAAAAGAGAACCAAATGGTAAGAAAATCTTTAAATGTTGGACTTGTCAAGAATATCGTCATTTTGCATCTAAATGTCCTAAAAGAGTTAAGAAGTATAGAAGAAACTTTAAACATAGGAGATCTAAAGAATGTTATTATGCAAGTGATGAAGATTTTGAAGTAGGAATTGAAAAACATTTAAGTGATAGTGATAATGATAACTTTGAGGAAATAGGATTTGTAGCAATTAAAGAAGAAAGTTCTAAATCTGATAAAAGGGAAGAAAAAACATTAGTTTCACAAGTTAAAAAGAAATCTGATTGGATTATAGAAAGTGGTTGTTCACATCATATGACTGGAGATAAAAGAAAGTTTGATAAGTTAGATAATTATGATGGACGAATTGTTAGGGTTGGTAACAATGCACCTTGTTTGATTTGTAAGGAAACTCAGGTGCGAAAATAACTTCCTACGCTAATCTCTATAGGAGAGTATTGTGAAAATTCTTATAAATCCTTACAATTTCAGATTCGTTAACTACTTTAACAAAGATATTGCAACCACATACAATGCATACAGAAAAATAGAGAATGACACAATGATATACCCTAGGGAAAACCTTTCCGTAAAAAACCCCAGCACTCCAAAACCTACACCATGTATTATCTTCAACACAAAGATTACAATACACTTGCAATGCAAGTTCTTTCAGGAAATGAGAGACAAAGCCAACAAGACTTAAACTTCTGTTATATCTCTCCCATAGGAGCAGCATCATATATATAGACTCCTTTGGACCCAAAAATAGGCACAACCACCAAGACCCATGCACAAAGCCACATGTACACAGTTGTTACATGCAATCCCAAGAATAGGCATCCATCCCTAGAATAGACTATGACAGCTTGTCATAGAATCTGCCAAAAATAACAGTCACAAGAGAAGTGTAAGAGAATCTGTCATACCAACCTATTTTTGGCATATTCTCTTACACACACCAACCACTTCTTCTTGGGCACCCAAATAGGCCCAAGTCATAAGATGCTCTTACACCTATCATAGCACATTCCTTAAATAGTTCTTATGCATCATAGGAATCCATCATGACCATTTCAGTCATGATCTCCTTAGGCACAAGATGTCGACACATCAAGTGGAGTGACACACAACATGCCAACTAGACATGTACACTCACACTTAATTACATTATTTGCAAAAAAAACATTTACAAAACAAATAATAAGAATAGGAAATATCCAAGGTTGAGACACCTTATTCCTAACATTCTCCCACTTGTCGAACACCTTGTAAGAGCAATAGGAACTTTAACTGCTGTAGGCCAAAAGGCCCATAGACTCCGAACACCATCTGAACTTCTCAGTGCCCACTGGTTTCATTAATGCATCTACAACATTCTTCACAATATCTACCTTCTCCAAATTTACCTTTCCATCTTCCACCATATCTCTCACAAAGTGAAACTACACATCAATGTGCTTCGTTCTGGCATGGAAAGTTGGATTCTTTGCAAGGAAAATAGCACTCTGACTATCACACGAAATAGTAATTTATTTAGCATCAACACCAACATCAGAACACAATCTTCTAAGCCAAATCGCTTCTTTACAAGCATGAGTAGCAGCCATGTACTCAGCTTCTATAGTGGACAAAGCAACCACAGGTTGTCGCTTAGTCATCCAACTAATGGAACCACCAAACATAGTGAACACATAAGCACTGGTGGATCTCCTGCTGTCAATATCACCTACCCAATCTGAATCCACAAACCCATGAATACAAACTGAATGCGAAGATTCAAAAGAGTTACCATGATAACATATGGAGTAATCTGATGTACCCTTCAAATATCTGAATACTCGCTTAACTACATCCCAATGTACCCGTCTAGGATTAGCCATAAACCAACTTAGGACTCCCACTACTTGGGCAATATCTGGTCTAGTATAGACCATAGCGTACATAAGACTGCCAACTGTACTAGCATAAGGTACTCTACTCATGTCCTCCACCTCACTAGGAGATTTTAGACAATCATCTATAGATAACTTTGTTCCCATAGAAATAGGAACACATAGTGGTCTACAATCTGCCATGCTGAACCTATCCAACACAGACTTCACATACTTACTCTGACTCAACCAAAGTTTTCTGTTAAACCTGTCTCTACTGATTTCCATACCCAACATGTACCTAGCTGCCCCAAGATTTTTCATCTCAAACTGTGTTGACAGCTAAGATTTAAAATCATAAATCATACCCTTACCCTTCCCAAACAACAACATATCATCAAAATTTAATGCAACAATAAGAAGGTGATCATTTTCAACTCTGAAATAAACACAATGATCTGATTTTGATCTTACAAATCCAATTGACAACACAAAGGCATCAAACTTAAGGTACCACATCCTAGGAGATTGCTTCAAACCATATAGAGATTTCTTTAATCTACAAACTAAGGATTCTTTACCTTTAACAATGTAGTTCTCAGGCTGTGACATATAAATCTCTTTCTCCAAATCACCATGAAGGAAAGTTGTCTTCACATCCATCTGTTCTATCTCTAAATCATATGATGCAGCAAGAGATAATAGAAATCTAATGGATGTCAACTTTGCAATAGGAGAGAATATTTCACCATAATCTATTCCCTCTACCTGTGAATACCCCTTTGCAACCAATCTAGCTTTATACCTTTCAACACTAACATCTGCATAGAATTTCTTCTTGAACACCCATTTATAGCCAATAGATTTTCTCCCTTTAGGTAAAGTTACAAGGTCCCATGTTTTGTTTTTCTCCAATGAAGCCATCTCATCATCCATAGCTTCAATCTAGGAACCTGCATCTTCCATGCCCAAAGCCTCTTTCATAGATCTAGGCTCATCAGTGTTAGTAATCAAAGCAAAGGCACAACTAGAATCTAACATAGAATAACCAAAACTTTTTGGTTTCTTTCTTTTTCTCGTGGATCTCCTCAAGGGTTCTGGTTGAGGTTATTCTTCCTCTTCTTCTAAACTATCAGAGCTACTAGAGATCTCCTCATCATTAGGCCCAACCTGGTCTCTCTGTTAAGTCTTCTCAGGGGTAGGAGGCAACTGAACAACATCATTTTATTTTTCTTTTTCATCTCATTGTAGCACAATAGGAGAAGATGTTAGCTCTCTGAAAATAACATTTCTACTATACAACATCTTACTAGTCACGGGATCCCAAAGCTTGTATCCTTTCACACTAGCACTGTATCTGATGAAAATACATTTAACGGCTTTGTTTTCCAACTTAGATCTTTTCTCCTTTGGAACATGTGCATAAGCTTCACAACCAAAAACACAAAGATGTCTAATTGAGGGCTTCTTACCAGACCACACCTCCATGGGTGTCTGACCAACAAGGGCTAATGTAGGAGATTTGTTAATCAAATAGCAAGCAGTGGCCAGAGCTTCGGCCCAAAATCTTTGTTCTAAACTAGCTCCACTAAGCATACTCCTAGCCTTCTCCATCAGTGTCTTGTTCATTCTCTCTACAAATCCATTTTGCTACGGGGTATAAGGAGTTGTCTTATGCCTCTCGATACCTTGTTCTTTATAGAACTGTTCAAACTCTGCTGAGCAAAACTCACCACCATTGTCAGTTCTCACACACTTAATCTTCTTACTAGTCTGATTCTCTACAAGAGCTTTAAATTCTTTGAATGGAATAAAGACTTGTGTCTTACTTTTAAGGAAATAAATCCACGTCTTTCTACTATAATCATCTATGAAAGATAAAAAAAATATAGACTTGGAGATTGAAGGAACTTTTACAGGACCAAATACATCAGAATGAATAACATCCAAAACATCAGAAGATTTGTGAGAACTAGAGTAAAAATGAACACAATTTTGTTTACCATAGACACAGTGTTCATAGAAGTCGAACTCGAGATTGCAATCATTTAACCCCTCAACAAGATTTTTATTTTTCAGGGTTCTGAGACCCTTTTCACCAATGTGGTCAAATCTCATATGCCATAACATTGTCTTTTCTATAGGAAGCTTACCATCCAAAGTATTTACACTACCATCAGAACCAATAGCCACAAACTTCTTCACTACTTGTTCAGATGGTGAGGATGAAGAACTATTACATAGAGGAATACATGCATCTAGCTAAAATAAGGTACCTCTCCTAGTACCCCTTGCAAGCACTATCGATCCTGTTATCATCTTGCATCCTTCTTTCAAAAAAATACCTTGCACACCTACATCATTCAGCATACTTATAGATAATAGGTTTCATGCCAAACTCGGAATGTG
The DNA here is from genome assembly GCA_027943335.1 of Chamaecyparis obtusa. Classification (NCBI taxonomy): domain Eukaryota; kingdom Viridiplantae; phylum Streptophyta; class Pinopsida; order Cupressales; family Cupressaceae; genus Chamaecyparis; species Chamaecyparis obtusa. The sequence goes on from BSBK01004043.1 coordinate 511,086, forward strand.
CATAACTCCATTGATTCCCTTTACTCGTCCATTAGGAAATTTGATAGTGACCCTTCCGCGTCCAACTATCTTTATGTGAGAATCATCACCCAAGTACACCTTTCCACCATCGAACTCTTCATATTTTGAGAACCAGTTTTGATGAGAGGTCATGCAAAAAGATGCACCCGAGTCAACCAACCACACATCATGAGATGCATGGGCTGCCAAAGCTACGATGAATGCATCACCATCTTCTTGAGATCTTTCTGAAGCTAAATCTAAACCTTTCTTCTTCTTCTTCAGCTCTTTGTAGTCTTTGTGGAAGTGCCCAGATTTATCATAGTTCCAACATTTTGCCTTGGACTTACTGGAAGTCTTTGACTTCCCACGGGATTTGGATCTACCCTTATTGTCAGACTTATTGTCATTTTTTTCCCTGTTTTAGTGGATCTCCCACAAATAGCAAGGGCTTCTTTTTCCAAAATGGAAGCCTTTCTCCGCATCTCCTCTGATAGCAGCGAAGAAACCACATCATCCATTTTGAAGGTGACTAAAGTTCTTCCGAGAGCCATCACAAGATAGTCCCATGAATCCGGTAAAGAACACAAAAGTGTGTAGCAACAATCCTCCTCCTCAACTTGACACCAGCTGATGTCAACTGTGTAGCCAGCAAATTAAATGCATTTAAATGATCCGTTAAGGATCCACCTTCCTCCATTCACAAAGAGTACAACTTCTTCCTCAAGAACAACTTGTTCACTAGAGATTTGGCATGATACATGGCTGCAAGTCTTTCCCACAAACTATTTGTGGTTTTCTCATCTAGAACATTTAGAAGGATTGCATCGGTTAAATAGAGTCTTATGAGACCCTTAGCTTTACGATCTTTGATATCCCAATCTTCTTGAGCTATAGTTGTTGGTCTTGTAGCATTTGAAGTCACTTCCCATAGGTCACAATCTTCCAACATGTCTTCCATCTTGAGTTTCCACAACTTGAAATTAGTGCCATTAAATTTCTCCACCTCCATTCTTCCATATGATGAACTTGCCATCTCAATCTGCAAATAAGATTCAGAATGCTCTGCAAAAAACTCCCACTCAAACTTGAGATCAGCTCAGAAGACCCTACCCAACAACTAGGATCAAAAGTTGATCAAGCTCTGATACCACTTGTAAGGAAACTCAGGTGCGGAAATAACTTCCTATGCTAATCTCTATAGGAGAGTATTGTGCAAATTCTTATAAATCCTTACAATTTTAGATTCGTTAATTGCTTTAACAAAGATATTGCAACCACACACAATCCATATAGAAAAATAGAGAATGACACAACGATATACCCTAGGGAAAGCATTTCCATAAAAAACCCCAGCACTCCAAAACCTGCACAATGTATTATCTTCAACACAAAGATTACAATACACTTGCAATGCAAGTTCTTTCAGGAAATGAGAGACAAAGCCAACAAGACTTAAACTTCTATTATATCTCTCCCATAGGAGAAGCATCATATATATAGACTCCTCTAGACCCAAAAATAGGCACAACCACCAAGACCCATGCACAAAGCCACATGTACATAGTTGTTACATGCAATCCCAAGAATAGGCGTCCATTCCTAGAATAGACTATGATAGCTTGTCATAGAATCTGCCAAAAATAACGATCACAAGAGAAGTGTAAGAGAATCTGTCATACCAACCTATTTTTGGCATATTCTCTTACACACACCAACCACTTCTTCTTGGGCACACAAATAGGCCCAAGTCATAAGATGCTCTTACACCTATCATAGCACATTCCTTAAATATTTCTTATGCATCATCAGAATCTGTCATGACCATTTCAGTCATGATCTCCTTATGCACAAGATGCCGACACATCAAGTGGAGTGACACACAACATGCCAACTAGACATATACACTCACACTTAATTACATTATTTTCAAAAAAAATATTTACAAAACAAATAATAAGAATAGGAAATATCCAAGGTTGAGACACCTTATTCCTAACATTGTCCCACTTGTCGAACACCTTGTAAGAGCAACAGGAACATAATAGGAACTTTAACCGTTGTAGGCCAAAAGGCCCATAGACTCCAAACACCATCTAAACTTCTCAGTGCCCATGAGTTTCATTAATGCATGTGCAACATTCTTCACAGTATCTACCTTCTCCAAATTTACCTTTCCATCTCCCACCATATCTCTCACAAAGTGAAACTGCACATCAATGTGGCATGGAAAGTTGGATTCTTTGCAAGGCAAATATCACTCTGACTGTCACACCAAATAGTAATTTGTTCTGCATCAACACCAACATCAAAACACAATCTTCTAAGCCAAATGGCTTCTTTACAAGCATGAGTAGCAGCCATGTACTTAGCTTCTATAGTGGACAAAGCAACCACAGGTTGTCGCTTACTCGTCCAACTAATGGCACCACCAAACATTGTGAACACATAAGCACTGGTGGATCTCCTACTGTCAATATCACCTGCCCAATCTGAATCCACAAACCCACGAATACAAACTGAATGCAGAGATCAAGAAGAGTTACCATGATAACATATGGAGTAATCTGATCTACCCCTCAAATATCTGAATACTCACTTAACTGCATCCCAATGTACCATCCAGGATTAGCCATAAATCGACTCAGGACTCCCACTGCTTGGGCAATGTCTAGTCTAGTATAGACCATAGTGTACATAAGACTGGCAACTGCACTAGCATAAGGTACTCTACTCATGTCCTCCACCTCTCTAGGAGATTTTAGACAATCATCTACAGATAACTTTGTCCCCATAGAAATAGGAACACATAGTGGTCTACAATCTGCCATGCTGAACCTATCCAACATAGACTTCACATACTTACTCTGACTCAACCAAAGTTTTTTGTTAGACCTATCTCTACTAATTTCTATACCCAAGATGTACCTAGCTGCCCCAAAATCTTTCATCTCAAACTGTGCTGACAACTAAGATTTAAAATCATAAATCATACCCTTACCCTTCCCAAACAGCAACATATCATCAACATATAATGCAACAATAAGAAGGCGATCATTTTCAACTCTAAAATAAACACAATGATCTAATTTTGATCTTACAAATCCAATTGACAACACAAAGGCATCAAACTTAAGGTACCACATCCTAGGAGATTGCTTCAAACCATATAGAGATTTATTTAATCTACAAACTAAGGATTCTTTACCTTTAACAATGTAGTTCTCAGGCTGTGACATATAAATCTCTTCCTCCAAATCACCATGAAGGAAAGCTATCTTCACATCCATCTATTCTATCTCTAAATCATATGATGCAGCAAGAGATAACAGAAATCTAATGGATGTCAACTTTTCAACAAGAGAGAATATTTCACCATAATCTATTCCCTCTACCTGTGAATACACCTTTGCAACCAATCTAACTTTATACCTTTCAACACTGCCATCTGCACAGAATTTCTTCTTGAACACCCATTTACAGCCAACAGATTTTCTCCCTTTAGGCAAAGGTACAAGGTTCCAAATCTTGTTTTTCTCCAATGAAGGCATCTCATCATCCATAGCCTCAATCTAGGAACCTGCATCTTCCATGCCCAAAGCCTCTTTCATAGATCTAGGCTCATCAGTGTTAGTAATCAAAGAAAAGGCACAACTAGAATCTAACATAGAATAACCAAACCTTTCTGGTTGATTTATTTCTCTCGTGGATCTCCTCAAGGGCTATGGTTGAGGTTGTTCTTCCTCTTCTTTTGAACTATCAGAGCTGCTAGAGCTCTCCTCATCATTAGGCCCAACATGGTCTCTCTGTTCAGTCTTCTCAGGGGTAGGAGGCAACTGAACAACATATTTTTCCTTTTCTTTTTGATCTGGTTGTTGCACAATAGGAGAAGATGTTAGCTCTCTAAAAATAACATTTCTACTATACAACATCTTACTAGTCACGGGATCCCAAAGCTTGTATCCTTTCACACCAACACTGTATCTGATGAAAATACATTTAACGACTTTGTTTTCCAACTTAGATCTTTTCTCCTTTAGAACATGTGCATAAGCTTCACAACCAAAAACACAAAGATGTCTAATTGAAGGCTTCTTACCAAACCACACCTCCATGGGTGTCTTACCAACAAGGGCTGATGTAGGAGATCTATTAACCAGATAGCAAGCAGTGGCCATAGCTTCGGCCCAAAACCTTTGTTCTAAACCAGCTCCACTAAGCATACTCCTAGCCTTCTCCATCAGTGTCCTGTTCATTCTCTCTACAACTCCATTTTGCTGTGGGCTATAAGGAATTTTCTTATGCCTCTCGATACCTTGTTCTTTACAAAACTGTTCAAACTCTGCTGAGAAAAACTCACCACCATTGTCAGTTCTCACACACTTAATCTTCTTACTAGTCTAATTATCTACAAGAGCTTTAAATTCTTTGAACTGACTAAAGACTTGTGTCTTACTTTTAAGGAAATAAATCCACATCCTTCTACTGTAATCATCTATGAAAGATACAAAAAATATAGACTTGGAGATTGAAGGAACTTTTACAGGACCAAATACATCAGAATGAATAAGATCCAAAACATCAGAAGATTTGTGAGAACTAGAGTAAAACTGAACATGATTTTGTTTACCATAGACACAGTGTTCACAGAAGTCAAACTCGAGATTGCAATCATTTAACGCCTCAATGAGATTTTTATTTTTCAGGGTTCTGAGACCCTTTTCACCAATGTGACCAAATCTCATATGCCACAACATTGTCTTTTCTACAGGAAGCTTACCTTCCAAAGTATTTGCACTAGCCATAGACTTCTTCACTACTTGTTCAGATGGTGAGGATGAAGAACTATTACATAGAGGAATACATGCATCTAGCTAAAATAAGGTACCTCTCCTAGTACCCCTTGCAAGCACTATCGATCCTCTTATCATCTTGCATCCTTCTTTCAAAAAAATAACTTGCACACCTACATCATTCAGCATACTTATAGATAATAGGTTTCGTGCCAAACCTAGAATGTGCATAACTCTATTGATTCCCTTTACTCGTCCATCAAGAAATTTGATAGTGACCCTTTCGCATCCAACTATCTTTAGGTGAGAATCATCACCCAAGTACACCTTGCCACCATCCAACTCTTCATATTTTGAGAACCAGTTTCAATGAGAGGTCATGTGAAAAGATGCACCCAAGTCAACCAACCACACATCATGAGATGCATGGGCTGCCAAAGCTATGATGAATGCATCACCATCTTCTTGAGATCTTTCTGAAGCTGAATCTAAACCTTTCTTCTTCTTTTTTGACTCTTTGCAATCTTTACAGAAGTGCCGAGATTTATCACAGTTCCAACATTTTTCCTTGGACTTATTGGAAGTCTTTGACTTCCCACAGGATTTGGATCTACTCTTATTGTCAGAGTTATAGTCATTTTTCTTCCCTCTTTCAGTGGATCTCCCACGAACAGCAAGGGCTTGTTTTTCCAAAATGGAAGCCTTTCTTCACATCTCCTCTGATAGCAGCGAAGACACCACATCATCCATTTTGAAGGTGACTAAAGTTCTTTCGAGAGCCTTCACAAGATGGTCCCATGAATCCAATAAAGAACACAAAAGTGTGTAGCAACGATCCTCCTCCTCTAACTTGACACTAGCTGATGTCAACTGTGCAACTAGCAGATTACATGCATTTAAATGATTCGTTAAGGATCCACCTTCCTCCATTCATAGAGAGCACAACTTCTTCCTCAGGAACAACTTGTTCACTAGAGATTTGGCCTGATACACGGCTGCAAGTCTTTCCCACAAACTATTTGTGGTTTTCTCATCTAGAACATTTAGAAGGACTGCATCGGTTAAACAGAATCTTATGAGACCCTTAGCTTTACGGTCTTTGATATCCCAATCTGCTTGAGCTATAGTTGCTAGTCTTGTAGCATTTGAAGTCACTTCCCATAGGTCACAATCTTCCAACATGTCTTCCATCTTGAGTTTCCACAACTCAAAATTAGTGCCATTAAAGTTCTCCGCCTCCATTCTTCCATATGATGAACTTGCCATCTCAATCTGCAAATAAGATTCAGACTGCTCTACAAAAACCTCCCACTCAAACTTGAGATCAGCTCAAAAAACCCTACCCAACAACTAGGATCAAAAGTTGATCAAGCTCTGATACCACTTGTAAGGAAACTCAGGTGCAGAAACAGCTTCCTACGCTAATCTCTATAGGAGAGTATTGTGCAAATTCTTATAAATCCTTACAATTTCAGATTCGTTAACTACTTTAACAAAGATATTGCAACCACATACAATGCATACAGAAAAATAGAGAATGACACAAGGATATACCCTGGGGAAAACCTTTCCGTAAAAAACCCCAGCACTCCAAAACCTGCACAATGTATTATCTTTAACACAAAGATTACAATACACTTGCAATGCAAGTTCTTTCAGGAAATGAGAGACAAAGCCAACAAGACTTAAACATCTGTTATATCTCTCCCATAGGAGCAACATCATATATATAGACTCCTCTGGACCCAAAAATAGGCACAACCACCAAGACCCATGCACAAAGCCACATGTACATAGTTGTTACATGCAATCCCAAGAATAGGTGTCCATCCCTAGAATAGACTATGACAGCTTGTCATAGAATCTACCAAAAATAATGGTCACAAGAGAAGTGTAAGAAAATCTATCATACCAACCTATTTTTGGCATATTCTCTTACACACACCAACCACTTCTTCTTGGGTGCCCAAATAGGCCCAAGTCATAAGATGCTCTTACACCTGTCATAGCACATTCCTTAAATAGTTCTTACACGTCATAGGAATCCATCATGACCATTTCAGTCATGATCTCCTTACACACAAGATGGTAACACATCAAGTGGAGTGACACACAACATGCCAACTAGACATATACACTCACAATTAATTACATTATTTTCAAAAAAATCATTTACAAAACAAATAATAAGAATAGGAAATATCCAAGGTTGAGACACCTTATTCCTAACATGATTAAGGGTATAGGATCTATTACTCTTGATGCAAAGACTAACATTGATGATGTTTACTTTGTTGATGGACTAAGACATAATCTACTAAGCGTTGGACAATTGGCTGATAAGGGTTATCAAGTTTGGTTTTCTGAGAAAACTTGTGTGATAAAAGATAAAGATGGAAATCTAATTGGAAAAGGATCCAGAACTAGAGGTAATGTATTTCAGTTTAATCCTACTGAGATGACATGTTTGATAACTAGGATTGATGATAGTTGGTTATGGCATAAAAGGTTTTGTCATATAAACTTTGATAGTATTGTCAAGGTGAGCACTACACTTACGGTAAGAGATTTACCTAGAATTATGAAACCTACTAACATCATTTGCAAAGAATGTATGATGGCAAATCAGAAAAGGAGTTCATTTCTCAATAAGAAGTTCACATTGGTAGAGAAGTTGGAGATTGTTCATACAGACTTGATTGGTCCTACTAGGACTAGAGGATTCTATGGTGAAAGGTATTCTATGATTCTTGTTGATGATTTTACAAGAATGATGTGGATTGCATTTTTGAAAGAAATATCTAAAGCATTTGATAAATTTAAGATCATGAAAAGAAAAATTGAGAATGAATCTGGAATGAAGATTAAGTGTCTAAGATCTGATAGAGGTGGTGAATTTACGTCTAGAGAGTTTAACACTTTTTGTGAAATGAATGGTATTAAGAGACAACTTTCAGCCCCTAGAACACCAAAACAAAATGGTATTGCATAAAGAAGAAATAGGTCAATAACTGAAGCAGCAAGAGCTATGTTGTTTGAAAATGATTTGGCTAAAAAATTTTGGAAAGAAGTAGTGAACATAGTAGTATACACTATGAACAGAGTACAAATCAGAGTAGATACAAACAAGACACCTTATGAATTATGGTTTGGACATACACCCTCAGTTAAGTATTTTAGAATTTTTGGAAGTAAATGTTATATAAAGAGAGATGATGATATAGGAAAGTTTGATCCTATAAGTGATGAAGGAATATTTCTTGGATATTCTTTAAAAAGAAAAGCATATAGATGTTATAACAAAAGAACTAAGAATATTGTTGAAAGTGCAAATGTAAAAGTTGATGAGAAGTTTAAAATTTAGGAAAGAATGCTTGATTATGAATCTGATGGAGAAGCACAACCTTAGCCTAACATTGAAAATGTAGAATTATTTTTTGAAACTAACAGTGATTTTCTGAATGAAAGTCATACTAAAGAAGATAGAGAAGAAAACAGGGAAGAAAACAAAGAAGAAAACAGAGAAGAAAGAAGAGAAGAATCTACAGTCGGAACAAGATCAGTAACTATGACACCTAAAAGGTATACTTCAAGACATCAACCTATTGAGCAAGTTATTGGAAGTTTAGATAGAGGAGTTTTGACTCAGAATAAGGTACATTTATGTTTGATTTCTCAAATTGAACCTAAGACTACTAATGAAGCTTGTGAAGATGAACATTGGATCAATGCTATGAAAGAAGAACTAGAGCAAATTGAAAAAAACAAGACATGGGAATTGGTCCCAAGAACTGAAGACAAGAATGTGATTGGAACAAAGTGGGTATTCAGAAACAAGATGAATTAACAAGGAGAAGTGATAAGAAATAAAGCAAGATTGGTATGTAAAGGATATTCACAACAAGAAGCTAGAATTGACAATGAGGAAACTTTTGCACCTATGGCCAAACTTGAAGCAGTGAGAATGTTTCTAGCATATGCAACTTACAAGAAATTCAGAGTGTATCAGATGGATGTGAAGTCAGCATTTTTGAATGGTGAATTGGAAGAAGAAGTCTACATTGAGCAGCCTGAAGGTTTTCCTTTGACTCAAGAAGGAGATATGGTATGTAAGTTAAAGAAAGCTTTATATGGATTAAAACAAGCACCTAGAACCTGGTATGCAAGATTGGATAAGTATTTATTGAAATTGGGATTTATAAAAGGAACAACAGATAGTAACTTATACACAAAAGAAATTGAGAATGGTTTGTTGGTTATAGTTATATTTGTTGATGATATTATCTTTGGAGGAGAAGATGAAGCTAGTGACAAATTTGCAGATGAAATGAAGACTGAATTTGAGATGAGCATGATTGGAGAAATGAAATATTTTTTGGGATTAAAGATAACACAAAGTAAGGAAGGTATATTTGTAAGTCAGACTAAGTATTTGAATGACTTATTTAAAAGATTTGGAATGGAAGATTCTAAACCTATTGGAACACCTATGGTAATCGGACATAAGTTATCTAGCAAAGATGAGACACCTGCAGTTGAGTAGAAAAAGTACAAATCTATGATTGGAGGATTGTAGTACTTGACACATACAAGACTTGATATAGCACATTTAGTGGGGATTGTAGCAAGATTTCAAGCAGAACCTAGAGAATCACATTATGCAACAGTAAAGAGGATACTGAGATATCTGAAAGGAACAATGGATTATGGATTATGGTATGAGAATTCTGATGATTTTACCTTATGTGCCTATACTGATGCAGATTGGGGAGGCAACGTTGATGACAAGAAAAGCACCAGTGGTGGAGCCTTTTTTCTTGGAGGTAAATTGGTCTCTTGGCTAAGTAAGAAGTAGAATTGTACTTCACAAAGCATAGCAGAAGCAGAATATGTTGTAGCAGCAAATAATTGTAATCAGATTATTTAGATGAAGCAGATGTTGAAAGATATTTGAATAAAGTTTGATGAGCCTATTGTTATACATTGTGATAACACCATTACAGTGAGTATGTCAAAAAATCCTATTTTACATTCTAAGACTAAACATATTGAGATCAAGTATCATGTTGTAAGAGAGAAAGTTGTAGAAAAAGAAGATTGGAGTACATAAGTACAAAGGGGCAGATAGAAGATATATTTACAAAGCCTTTACCTAAGGATACATTTGTGTATTTGAGAGGTATGCTTGGGGTTATGCCCCAACCTATTTTTAAGAATTGATGTAGATGATTGCATCCATCCAGTGGTATATGAGCCCTATCTTTCTTCTGGATTGGATGTTGGAACTTCCTCTATGGGGGAGTTTATGACCTAAGTCATGAGGACACTTGTTATTGTATTTTTATGAAAAGTGTCTTTTGACATTAAGTTGTTGTTGACTTAGTGATAGAATTTCTATCATTGATGTCAATGGGGGAGAGATATACATGAAAAACATTATGGATTGTATGAGAGAGATAAATAGGAAAACGAAGCAAGTTGATTTGATATTTTGCAGTGATGTTGCAGTATTGGATTTTTGGAACATTGGATGTTTTTCATCTATATTGCCATCAATGCCAATGGGGGAGATTATTAGGAATGAATGCAAATTGTTTTGGTAGTCATTCTGTAGTAGTTGTTGTTGCATTCATGACTTGGATTGTCATTGACGTCAACACAGTGATATGTTGGATATTAGCAGGAAAGCAAGTATTGTTTTGTTTTGTGCACATGTTGTATTGTAGATTGGATTTTGCATAGTTGATGGTATGTTATTTTCTGTGTTATTAACCTATTGTTAATAGTGCAAAAAGAAATTCATTCATTTGTAAGAGTTATGAGCATTTTGGTGAAAGCAGTGTTTAGACAGTGTTTCTATGTAGCGATGTTCGGAAATCGGAGGATATCTCTTAGCTCGAATGGAATCTGATTTTGTACAATTAAAGATATGTTGGAGACTCATTAATGATGATGTGGTTCATAGTGCAAACTTTGAGGATATGTTTGGAGAAAGTTACAGTAACTGGAAGCCGACAATTTTATGTGAATTCTGTGTGTAGCATGTAGAATTTATTATTTTGTAATTGAGGACCAACTCATTTGTAATTATTTGAGTTTGGTATATAAGAAGGAATTTTTTCCTTATTTTAATGAGTACTATGAAGAGTTAGATGTGAATATATGCATGAAGTGAAGAAAAGAGCTAATTCAGTGATGAAGGAAGACTTGTGAGTACAGAGATCTAAAATTGTGATCTTGTGTAGTAGAGAGTGCAATTTTGGCACAGTGTGAGGGAGGTAATATATTTCATATTATTCTATTGAATAATTCTAAGATCTTTTGGACAGTGAGTTCAGAGATCTTGCCTTGAAGTTGTTTGGGCAGTGGGTCCTTCTGTCTTCCATAAACTCTTAACAGGGTCCATCCTCTAACAAGGAAATTTCATATTAGTGCATCATTTTGTGGGCATCATTCCCATCAGGGTTTATTCTTTTCAAGAGGTTTCCTAGTTAACATATCTTGTGTTATTGTGCAATTGTGTATGATTATCTTTCTATGGTTGATCAGCACATTGATTATATTGTTTAAAGCTGTTGAATGGATAAATTATCTGATAATTGATTCACCCCCTCCCTCTTAGTTATCTCAGGGATCTTTACTTTCTAACAAAGACAAGGTATGGACCACTACCTATTCCTACTAGGCCATGGGAATGCTTGAGTATGGATTTTGTAGTTGGGTTACCCAAGACAAGACAAGGTATGGAAAATTTTTATGTGGTTTTGGATAGATTAAGCAAGATGGCTCAATTTGTGCCATGCAAGACCACTAATGATGCTAGTCAAATAGCCTCTCTTTTCTTTAAAGAAATAGTGAGAATCCATGGGTTACCTATTAGTATTGTGTCACACAGAGACACTAAATTCATGAGTCATTTTTGGAAGACTCTTTGGAAAAGGTTAGGCACTAACTTATCCTTTGGATTAGCCTACCATCCCCAAACTGATGGTCAAACTGAGGTTTTTAATAGAATCCTTGGGAATCTACTAAGGTGTTTGACAAAAGAGTATGGTCAACAATGAGATCAGTTGATTGGGCAAGCTAAATATGCCTATAATGATAGTATCAATAGATCAATAGGGAAGAGTCCATTTGAAATTGTGTATGGACTACATCCTAGAGGTGTTTATGAACTAAGGGATTTGAAAGATGGAGTGAAGGGAAGTGGCTATGCTGATGACTTTGCATATGCTATGCAAGAGATCCATGAAATAGTGAGTAAGACTTTGATAGAGAACAACATGAAACACAAAGCCAAGGTGGATGAAAGTAGGACTATTGAGTTCAATGTTGGTGACTTGGTTATGGTGCATCTTAACAAGTCAAGATTGGAAAAAGGAGTACCTCATAAGTTGCAGATGAGGAAGATAGGTCCCTATCCTATATTAGCAAAGTATGGTGATAATGCATTCAAGGTTGAATTGCCAGAAGATAGTGGACTGTCACCAATTTTTAATATTGCAGACTTAGTCCATTATAGATGACCATAGAAATATATGGATAAAACTCTATATGAAGTGATCAAAGATGTGGAAGACCTATAGTTACCTACTATAGCAGTCATAGGTGCTGATAGTGTATTGGATACAAGGGTCTATAAAAAACTAGAACAAAAGAGTATAAGGAACATCTAATAAAGAAGCATGGGCAGATGAATGTTGATGTAGTGTGGATAAAAGAGTCAGAGTTCAAGAAGATGGGGATTGATCCAAGCATCCTCAATCCAAGGGTGGATTAATCTTTTTATTTTGGGGAGGATGGTGCATGAGCACACCATGGCTAACCCCCATGCTTAGTAATTTTTGGCCTGTACTTGACTCTAGCCAAGTCAAGAAGGGTTATGTTTGTTTGTTTGAAGACCTTAGAAAGTTATTTTCAATGTAGGCTAAGTGAGTTAGTCACTAGGACTAAGGTCACACTAATATCCAATGTTAGTAGTTTTAATTCTTAGTGTTAGTAGTTGAGATAGAGTCTTTTAATGTGTGTTAGGCACATAATGAAGGTTGTAAAGATGCCATAAGGTAATTAATGGCCTTGGATCCTTGAAACATTAGAGGTTAAGAGTCCTAAGAAATAGGATTGAGGCATATATGAAAGTTTCCAAATGTTGTAAAATAGTTGTCATGACAACATTTGCAATTATTGCAAATGTTGCATGCAACTCAGTTATCCTTGGATTCCCTAGATTTTAGGACATGGAGATCGACCAATAGGCCCTAGAAACAAGAAGATGGCATTTAATATTAGCCAAGACTCAAATCTCAAGTTAGTTCATGCATTGTAATAGTTTGAAGTTGGTGAATAGAGCTCTACAACAGTATTCCTATGAATCTCCTGAGCTTTTGATGTGACAGTCATATTTTATGGATTGAAAGTGCCAAATTAGTGTTTTCATAGTGTCCTTTAGGATATCTGAGGACTTTTTCATTCATTAAGAAAAGTTTTTTGAGTAGGTTTTGGGTGTCAGTTAAAGTAGGTTTTGTTTTAGAGTTTCACTGGTACTATTCTGTCCAGTCTGAAATTTCATGGCTCCCCCATGAAATCTAGCGATGGGAAACAAATCATGATGGATGGATATGTTAGGGGAGTCACTAATGTATATAAGTTTAGGATTAGGATTCTGGGAAATGAGGAGAGCTATTTTTAATGCTAGGCCCTAGGTGAGCACACAGAGCCCGGTTAGAGGTCTAGACTATGAAGAAATAGAGAGTTCATTGCAAGGTTGAAGGTACAGTATGGTTCCATGACTTTTTCTAGTAGGTGTTCATCTTAAATAAATTTACTATGATATTGGGTTCATACCAATCATTTAAACTAGGTTTTGAGCAAGATTTCTAGAAAGACAAAGTCAGTCCTAAAAAGTAGGTCAATTAGCCCTGTTTGCCCTAGATTATAGGAAGGTGGTGTATGGAGATTTCTAGGACCTAAAAGTTTTAAAATATTTAGTAAAATCCAAAAGGTTATTCAAATCCCCAATTGGTTTTGCAATTTGTTTGAGAAAGTTTGAAAAGAAAGGCCAAAAGCCTCTGCAAAAGGCTACAAGGATTAGGCCTATTTTTAAGGCTCTAAAAGATGAACCATTGAAGCCGATAAGAACATGATTTAAGATCCCTAAAAAATGGATCAAATGGGAAAGATTATGATTTTTTCCAAGATGGAGAACACCCCTGCAATGATGAACCAATTTTGTGGAGAATTGGCACTTAGAGCTTTCTAAGTGAGTGAGAAGAATTGTACTAAATCTATTGTGTTAGTCTTCTAATGTTAAGAACAAAGGATAAGAACTCTTGGAGAAGAGTAAGGATTGGGAATAGTTAATCACCTAACCAATCAAGACCTAGAAGAGACTAGGTTCCTAGGAGAGACAAGCTAGGTCTCTTAAGTAGTAGTGCAAGCACACCTTGGAACCACTACTACATTTGGGGTCAAATTCTGACAGCCATTTGTCGGATTTGCAACGCTAATTTGTCAGCATTTTGACATATGAGTCTGTCACCATTTTTGCGTAGGAAATTGTGATAGAAGATGTATCCATCAATTTACCGACACTATGTCACGTTGGAAACTTGCACATGGCAACAACTTCATTATGGCATTTTCTATGGTTCATCCATTGGAATTCCAACATAATGACCTATCAAAAATATACAATCTCTGTCAAAATTAACTGTCAAAAACATATCCTTTCCGACATTATAACTGTTGGAATAACAACAGTTGCCACCTAATTCTGATAGATATACCTATCGGTGATATGGCATTAATGTCAAAGTTTATGTCAAAAATTTTCTATTTGTGACACTTAAACTGTTGGAAGATCGATAGTCCTTCAACATTTCTCTAATAGGTTCCCTGTCAAATGTATAGCATTACTATTAGAACTATTGTCGTAAGTTATTTTTCTCTGACATTTTATCTATCGAATGTGTAGCACTTATGTCAGAATTAATTATTAAGTGTCAAAAAACTGATAGATGTGCACATTAAAGATAAAATAGCTCAAGAGACCATCATAGGTTCTTTCTTTCTTCGGTCTATATTATTGACAAAATGTTTTACCTTTCATTAGCTCATCAAATCCGAGGATTTGAAAGAATTTAATAGAATATTTTCATGACAACGTATATTATTTAAGTTGAAGTTGCACAAATTTATCTACTTCGTGCACTTGTAGACTATGAGGATGACAATAAAGAAGCATGGCCATGGGAGGAGATGCTTCTTTATCACTATCTTCATAGTATACAAGTGTGCGAAGTAAATAAATTCGTGCAACATCAACTTAAATAATATATGTTGTCATGAAAATATTCTATTAAATTCTTTCAAATCCTTGGATTTGATGATCTAATGAAAGGTAAAACAATTTGTCAATAATATAGACCAAAGAAAGAGACAACCTATGATGGTCTCTTGAGCTATGTTATCTTTAGTCCTAGCTACTATCCTAGCTACCTATCGATCATCAAGAATAATCACCACCTTGCATTTATGTACACTGCACAAATTGATCCCAGTCTCGCAAAAACATTTTACACGTGTACATCTCATCAATACTGGAGGCCTAAAGTAATTTTATATGATCATTAGCACATTTCATGCATGGATGAGAAATAGTATCCAAAGTTTCTAGATAACCATTTTTGAGAAGAGGAATGAGTGCAGGCCAAAGAAGGGATAATTCCACAACATAAAGGAAGACATCTTTTTAGCCTGGGTCTGGATCCTACCCCAATTGTCGAAGGATCCAGAGCCAGTCTAGAAAGATGTCTTCCCATTCTGTTTGCAACATTGTGTCCATCCATGATCTCAGGAATATCATCATCTTTCTACTCTTCATTTGCCAAAATATATCGCTTCTTCAAGCTTGCAGAGTAATCTTATTAATAAAAGAACTCTTGCCAACATTAGGGTACCCAGAGATCAAAATAGTTGATGTTATTAGTGCTTATGCTCAAGGATATCGATTCACTATTTTTAAATGGCCAAATCATTTTTATTTCATTTGTAGAGAAAAGGAGTGGGAGAAAATGAGCGGGTGAAAGTTGATCGAGCATGAGAGAAGGCATTGCATTTTATTTGATCATGAATGCTCTCTGAAATGACCAATCATGTTTTCTATTCAATTTTTTTGGGTGTTTTTTTTCCCCATATTCAGTAGATAAAAATCATGGTGGCAGCCACTTAGCCATCTTTTTGATGTTCTAGGTATTTTACAAAGATACATGTATGTGGATTTATCATTTAGTTGCTTGCAGTTATTGGTCAAATGCAAATATTTTGTCAAGTTGAAAGGGCACGATATCAGTTTGGTGTTTTCAGTTTATGTTAAAAGTTGATTTGGTAAAATCCTCAAAAAACACACTACATGTTCTAAAATGTAAAGAAGTTGAATGTTAAATGTAAGATATATATCTCATCCATAGTAATCAAAAGAAAGGACATGAAACTTATAAGGAGATTTACCAATCCAAAAATATAAGCGAATAGGAAACATGATTGGTACCTTATGAATTGGTTTTTGAGGTGCACAATCTTCATCAATCTCCTGAGAACAAGACCCCTCCTCACAAAAAATGCATTTAACGGATTAAAAAAATCTACAAAACTGAACCAATGGCATGTTTAGAACAAAGAAATAGATTGATAATAATATGCTGAAAATTCTATTATGTTTAATACATGCAAAAGGACTAGTCCCAACAGTTCTTAAATATACTTTATCTGATATGATAATAACATGCTAATTAAACTGATAAAGGTGTTATCTACATTTAATCTTCCAATTACTAATTACATAAAAAACAAATTACAAAACTGAACCAATGGCATGTTCTTCGTGTTGTACAAGGAAGATTTGGCTATGGAAAAAAAAGTGAAACAGCCTCATCATTTTTATTTCGATTGGATAGAGGAGAGAAAGCTAAGAGTGAGAGAAGGTATGTGATTTCTTCATCTTTCAAGCATCTGGCATCATATTCGACTGCAAATTTCAAATGCATTGCATTTTATTTGATCACGAATGCTCTCTGAAATGATCGCATTCTACTGGTGTTGTGCCCTAGCCCGTGCTTTATCTCCATTATTCTATATTATTGGTTCTTGTGCTCAAGGATATCGATTCACTATTTTCAAATGTTTGGATCATTTAGACAGTTACATTTCTTGACTGTTCCTCTAGTACATAGTCAGGAAATGTAACTGTTTAATGATTATATGTAATGTTGAATGGATTAAATGCTTTATTCTTGGTAGAAGTGAATGGAAGGAATAGTGTGTATTAAATACAATCTAGTCACTTATTGGATGCTTTGGAGACTACTGGTTTGATTGTCCATGCGCTACCAGTGACTGAGATTCATTAAAGGATACCAAACCCTTCATTTTGGGGTTATTGTGTGTGGATTCAAATGTAGGTTTGATTTGGTTAATGTTTAGAAGAGATCAATAAAGTATTTAAAGACAATCTTACATGTTTGCAGAGGTTTGAGAGGCACTTATCATGACTGTACCCTCACAAACATCGGCATAGACTGGTTTTACTAAGTTTCCTTTCTCTATTTTGAGGTTTCCTTTCTCTGCTGTAGGGGTACAGTCAAAGGGTTCATTGACAAAATGATCCTTTGAATGGTTACTATGAATATGAATGATTTGATATAGCATATTTCTCATTTTAATTGAAGTTTGGAATATCTTGTGCAAGGGTGAAAGTAGTTTTGATCATTTTGGTCATGACTGTTCCTCTACACAGTCAGGAAATGTAACTGTCTAATGATTATATGTAATGTTGAATGGATTAAATACTTTATTCTTGGTAGAAGTGAATGGAAGGAATAGTGTTGGTGTTAGGTTTCATTTATTATTGAATTCAATGGTTTCCAAGATGTGTTGAGGAGTTTTCTCCTTGTTTAATGTTAACTGTTCTTGCACAATCCACTCATACAATAGTGAAGTTACAAAATTGAATTGATGACATGTTTACAACAAAGAAATAGAATGATAATAATATGCTAAAAATTCTATTCTATTTAATACACGCCAAAGGACCTCATTCTAAATTTCTATCACTGAAATGACCACATTCTACTAGTGTCGTGCCCTAGCCCATGCTTTAACTCAATTATTTGATGTTATTGGTGCTTGTGCTCAAGGATATCCATTTTTTTGAAATGTTGACTATGGTTATCAAATGGACAGCCCATGAGCTTCTAGCTAGGTGCCATTTGTATTGATAGCTAAGGGCATCAAATGTATTGTATCATTGATAGTTGATACTTTGTTAAAAGGAAATACGACAAAGAGCAATTTTTATTTAGTTTCTCTATTTTGATCCCTAAGTGGCTTACAACCCTAAAGAAGTATATGCAGATTTATAGATGTAGTTGCAGGATACATAGAAGCCGATAATTCACAATAAATCCATGCATCCAATTTGAATAGCAATTAATACAAAGAACTAGAGTCCTCCAATGGCCCAATCATCTGGACCTTGACTATCCCCTCAACCAGTGACCCTTCAAAATTGGGTTATCATGCAATCGGTGAGTGATCCTTCATTCTCTCAGTCTTCCCTACATCCAAACATATTGGAAATACACAATACAATGATAACAAGTCTTTCAAAATCCCCCTTCGCATCTGCATACTTCTTCTGCATGTCTTGCACTTCTTTTAGACACTATCTAATCAAAGTCACTTGCTACTCCAATTCTCACACTAACTCAAGAGCTAAAGAAACTCTATCCTCAATGCAGTCTCAACTCAAAGGTGTCTTGTGTGGTCTACCATATAATTCCTTATAGGGAGGCATACCTAGGGAAGTATGATGCCCATTTTTATAGGCAAACTCAACCAAATGAATGTACTCCTCCCACCTAGTCTGATGATCCATGACATACATGTGGAGAATATCCTCCAACATCTGATTTACCCTCTTTGTCTGTCAATCTATCTCTGGGTTATAATCGGTGCTAAAATTGAGCTTAGTGCCAAAAGATGTATGTAATCCTCTCCAGAAAGATGATGTGAAGAAAGAATCTCGATTAGAAATAATCTTATGAGGTTTTCTATGAAGTCTGACAATATCCCGCAAGAAAACTTGTGCTACTATTGCAGCTATAAAATTGGTCTGAATAGGTGAGAAGTGGGAGACCTTGGTCAACTTGTCAACTATCACCATGATGGCATCGTGGCATCAAGATGACATAGGGAGACGAATGATGAAATCCATAGAAATAACATCCCACTTCCACTCTAGTATCTCATGAGGCTAAAGAAAACCATCAAGGTCATGATGTTATGCCTTAACCCTTTGACACTCAAGACATATCCTTGCTATGTTCTATCTCATCACTAGCCAATGATATAACTTCCTCAAATATGTATGCATCTTCTTGACTCTGGGATGCATTGCATAAGGTTCTCTATAAGCCTCTAACATGATGATTTTATGCAAATCTCTAGAGGAGGGTACATAGATGCATCCTCTCTGGTGTAGAAGCCCATCAGAATCTAGGGAATATCTTGAATACTTACCCTCAAGGGTTCTCTGAGATCATCAACGTTGTAAAAGGAATTTTTTTTCTAACTCTTTTCAAAACTATAGATCCTCTGTTAACCATCAACGTAAACTTAGATTTATTTTACATAAACTTATGCCTCCTTGTAGAGAAATAGACTTTCATATTGATCTTGTTCCAGGAGTTGCTCCAGTTTCAAGGGCACCTTATAGGATGACCACTAATGAGCTTAATGAGCTCAAGATTCAGCTAGAGGAAATTTTGGAGAAGGGTCACATTCATCCTAGTGTTTCACCTTGGGTTGCACCTATTATCTTCATTAAGAAGAAGGATGGATCCTTGCAGCTATGTATGTATTATCGACAACTTAATAAGCTTACCATCAAGAATCGGTATCCACTCCCCAGGATTGATGATTTGTTCGATCAGCTTAAGGGTGCTAAAGTGTTTTCAAAGATTGATCTTAAGTTAGGATACCACCAGCTCTGGATTGTTGATAGTGACATTCCTAAGACTACATTCAATACCAGATATGGACATTATGAGTTCACTGTTGTACCTTTCAGACTCACTAATGCTCCAGCAGTTTTCATGAGTCTTATGAATGGGGTATTCCACACTTTCCTAGATAAGTTTGTAGTTGTGTTTCTTGATGATATCCTAATTTATTCATGGGATGAAGAGGAGCATGAAGAGCATTTGAGATAGGTTTTGTAGTGTCTTAGAGACAATCAGTTATATGGTAGTTTGTCCAAATGTGCTTTCTATAGGATAGAGATTCACTACC
This sequence comes from Chamaecyparis obtusa, assembly GCA_027943335.1. Lineage (NCBI taxonomy): Eukaryota > Viridiplantae > Streptophyta > Pinopsida > Cupressales > Cupressaceae > Chamaecyparis > Chamaecyparis obtusa. The sequence goes on from BSBK01004043.1 coordinate 531,227, forward strand.
TTGGGCATGTTATTTCAAGGGATGGAATCTTAGTAGATCCATCTAAGATTCGAGCCATCATGGATTGGCTGGCACCTACTTCAGTGACTGAGGTTAGGAGCTTTATGGGATTGGCAGGTTATTATAGACATTTTGTAGAGGGATTTTCTAGAGTGGCTCATCCCATCACTTCTCTTCAACGTAAGGGAAAGAAATTTGAGTGGACTGAGAAGTGCGAGACAACCTTCTAGGAACTCAAGAATGCACTTACCAATGCACCTATTCTAGTAGTGCCTGATCCATTAGTAGATTTTGTGGTTTGCACAAATGCTTCCTTAGGTGGTTTGGGAGTAGTTCTCATGCAGAATGGGTGAGCTATTGGATACGAGTCTAGGAAACTTAAGACTCACGAGCTTAATTATCCCACTCATGACCTTGAGTTAGCTACATTGGTTCATGCCTTAGTGAGATGGTGTCATTTTCTTTTGGGTCATCAGGTTGAGCTCCATTTAGATCATCAGAGATTATAGTATATCTTCTCTCAGTCGAACCTGAATGCATGACAGTGTAGGTGGATGGAATTCCTATGTGAGTATGATTTTGATGTCCACTACATCAAGGGGAAGGAGAATGTGGTTGCTGATGCTTTGATTAGGAGATGCCATGGGGCCTACTATATGACAATAGGTACTGAGTTGAGGGATCAGATATTGGATCATCTACATGAGGATGCTTGGTATGCAGAGGTTAGTTAGGTCATTCAGTCTCAGAGTACCCTTGAGGGTAAATATTCAGACTATTCCCTAGATTCAGATGGGATTTTATGCCATAGAGGATGGATCTATGTCCCATCCTCTGGGGACTTGTGAGTATTCATCATGCTAGAGGCTCATAGGGCACCTTATGCAGCACATCCCAGGGTCAAGAAGATGCATGTAGATTTGAGACAGTTATATCATTGGCCAGGGATGAGACAAAATATAGTTGAGATAGTGGCAAGATGTCTTGAGTGTTAGAGGGTTAAGGTAGAGCATCATCACCCTGGTGGTTTGCTTCAGTCTCATGAGATTCCAGAGTGGAAATGGGATGTTATTTCCATGAACTTCATCATTGGTCTCCCTGTGTCATCTCGACGCCATGATGCCATCATGGTGACAGTTGACAAGTTGACCAAGGTAGCCCACTTTTCACCCATTCAGACCACTGTCAAAGCCCAAGCAGTTGCTCAGGTCTTCTTGTGAGATATTGTCAGACTTCATGGCATACCCCATAAGATCATTTCAAAATTAGATTCTCTCTTCACATCATCTTTTTGGAAAGGACTATAGACAACTTTGGGCACTAAGCTCAATTTTAGCATAGCTTATCACCTAGAGATCGATGGTCAGACAGAGAGGGTAAATCAGGTATTGGAGGATATGCTTTGCATGTATGTCATGGATCATTAGTCTAGGTGGGAGGAGTACCTTCATTTGGTGGAGTTTGCCTACAATAGTGGGCATCACACTTCTCTAGGTATGCCTCCCTATCAGGCATTATATGGCAGACCATGCAGGACACCATTGAGTTGGGATCGTATCAAGGATAGAGTTGCTTTAGGTCCTGAGTTAGTGCAAGAGTTAGAGTAGTAGGTGACATTGATCAGACAACATCTGAAGGAGGTGTAGGATAGGTAGAAGAAGTATGTAGATTCCAAGAGGGAAGACCATAGTTATCAGGTTGGAGATAGGGTCTTTCTGAGAGTTCAACCTCATAAGAGTCCAATTTGATTTGGAAAGGGCTCAAAGCTTGCACCTAGATTTTTTGGCCCTTTTGAGATACTTGAGTGGATAGGTCCTGTCGCCTATCATCTTGCTTTGCCACTGAGCTTGTCATGCATCCACTATGTTTTTCATGTGTCAGTGTTGAGAAAGTATATTTTTTATGAGACTCATATCATAGATTGGGATGCCTTGCAGGTGGAGTTGGATGGCCAGTTGGCTTTGGAGCCAATCCACATTTTGGCTCACCGAACGCTAGCACTTCGAGGCCAAGAGCTGGACCAGGTTAGGGTCCAGTGGGATTTCTATGATGAGGTTATGACATCATGGGAAGATGCAGCACAAATGAGAGCATAGTACCCCCATCTTTTTGATGAACTCCAAGAGGAAGTTCATGCCTAGGGGGGGAGGATGTGAGGCCTCACCCCGAGCCTATCATAGCCATTCAGTTTTGCATTTGAGATAGACATATTTGATGACTATATTTTGATGCTCTATGGTTTTTACTAGTACTTATGTTATGGTTTTATCATTTTAGTAGTTTGATACACATTATATTATGATTTGTATGATGATTACTGAGACACGTACATGTGTGTTTTAATTTTATTTTATGAATGATTATGATGATGAAGTTTAATTACAATTTAAATTATATATGTAAGCAATGATTATGATTTAAGTTTAATTTAGAGATGAATTATAAATATTCATGATGGAATTTATGTTACTTATAAATGAATGATTATGCCATGTGAAACTTTAATTCAATTATGATTGATTGAAAATGAATTATCTTGATTATTAATGTTATGAATTTACATGTTTTATTTCCTTGGACTACTGATATTGGACTTGAGTGTGCAGGGGAATAGGCCAAGGTAAATTCGGGGAATCATCATAGAGACTTTAATGTGAAAATCAGTCTGAGCCAAGGTTGCTTCTAGTGAGAAGCCAGAAACCTCGTTGTAATGTATTTAATTTGTAATAGTATGTTGCATGAATGTAATTTTTTTATGTTAATTATAAATGTTTTTATTTTGTGGAGAATGCCCAAGTGGATATGCCACATGGCTTGTGACATGTCTCTTTACGTTTGTGTCACTTGACACGTGTGTAACATGTCCACTTGGGGATTGGTTGAACACCAACCTAGGAAGGTACCCTTTAGGATCCCCATAAAAATCACTTGGTTAGAGAGCTTGAGGTAGTGTCTAATCTTTGAATTTCGAATTTGAACTTGTCATGCACTTTTGGAAGGTTAAAAAGGCACCTAGAGGAGAGTTTTGGCCATTTTTAGTTACCCCACTTGTTATACCATAGGGTAAGGGTCATTTTTCACCAAAGGATAACCCTTGGTTGACCAAATGACCCATCCAAAAGTTGGTTTACCAAGATAAACGAAAATCAACTTTTGGGACCAAGTTTTGGAAAGATCACCACCCACTAAGAAGGAAGTCCTTATTCCACCTTTTTAGCTTACCTTTGTAAGAGACCAAAATTGGAAACCTTGTAAGGGCCTTAGGGAAGACCAACCAATAGGAATGAAACCTTATCCATAGGAGAGTGTGTAGAGGCCTTTTTAGAGGGGACTCTTCTTTTGGAAGAGTTGGACACCCACTCTCTAGTTTTGGAGACTTAGCTAGTTTGGAGAACCTTGGAAAGTGGATAGCTCTTCATCAACTATCTTCCATTAGCTTGGGTCAAGGTTGGTGGTATTCTTCACTTAGTTATTTTATTTTCTTTGTTCATGTTGAGAGGTTGAACTCTCTTGAATTTTACTTTCCTTGTATGCAAAATGTAGATATTACTCCTCTTGTATTGTATGTGAGCTTGATGTTATTATGATAATGGAGGTTTTGAGATTCTTTAGTTGTTGTAGTTTTATGTTCTTGTGTTTTGAAAATGTAGTTTTTCTTTATATATGTTATGAGAATCATGAGCTTGTTGTTGAGCATGATTCTTGTATTGTAAATGTGAAGTTTCTTGTTGTTCTTGAAGTTTTCTTTTTTTATGTGATGCATTATTTTGTTGAGGGAATACTCAAGGCCATACTCACCCTTGGGAGGGAAGAGTAGCCTTGAGGGTGAAGGGTTTGTTGGGACATCCAAGAGTGTAGAGTCTCTCCTTGGAAAGGAGAGGGATGCAACATGGATGTATGGGCTCCATGTAGCCATCTCTATTTTTATGATTTGTATTTTAGGGGCCATAAGGAGTTGTGGAAGTTGTGTTTGTGGAGTGAGATTTTTGATGAGGAAACCAAGTGATGGCTTAGCTCTCATCAAGAGATGTGATTCTCCTCTTTTATTTGGTTCCACCTTCACCCTATTTGGGTCATTTATCTTGACTCTTTGTGATAACCTTGGAAGGGAGTTTTCTTGTAATTTTTGTTTATGTTGTTGAGTTGTGGGATTGCTTGAGTGTTCTCCTTCTCTTGTGATGGTTCCTCTAGCTCGGGGGTGGCTTCGTAGAAGCCTAGGTTGGGAGGTGAGCACTCCTTGGCCTATACTTTGTATATTTGCAGGTTATGGAAGCCCAGGAAGTCTTCATGTTGAAGAGGGACTCTTGAAGAAATTTGATGTTGTTTCCTTATTTTGAGTTGTATCACTCTTGTATTGTGTACTAAGTCATTGTAAGGATATCTTGTGATATCCATGAGTTCAATGTATTTTGCAATGGAGTCATCACTCCAAGTTTTGTGAATGTATCAAGTGATGTTGTATCAAGTTGAAGAAATGAATAACTTCCCTTTGATAGATTTATGGTTATATGAAAATATAGTATATTGTTCAAAGAAGTTTTGTGTATTCATGTTTTATACAATGAGAAATATGCAATGTATTTGTTTCAAAAATGAGATTGTATTAATGATTATTAGTTTTCCTTGATTTCTTTGAAATGGTCATTGAGAAATATTAATGTAGGTGTTGTTGTTATTGTATCATGAATACATGTTAGGAAAATTATAAGTAGGAAGGAAAAAAAATTAATGTAGTATCAATATTGATCATGCATAGATTTCATAAGATTAAAATGATAGTAGTGTGAAAAAATTGGTCTATAAGCATTCTCTCTAAATTCTGTTATTGCAAACTCAATGTTAGTTGTTTTAAAAGAAAATATCTATGTTGAGAAACTTAGTAAATTATCTTGGTTACTTTCCACATCAATTAGTATTTTAGAATTCATTATATCATTGATCCTAAACTATATCCATTTCCACCTATGAGATCAACAAACTAGAAATAATAGAAAATTAATGGAGAAGGAAGAAAACAAAACAAGCAAAAATAAAGTGAAAAGTTATAAGAGAAAGGTGAAAAAGAGACCTATAGGTCTTTGGAAATTGTATGGGAAAATTTCCCATAGAATTTCCAATACCACAGTCAATATTTTAATTTAAAACTTATCCACTTGTTGCAAACAAGGATAAACCTATCATATTTTTGAGACATGTCATTTTGGGGGTCCCACCTGAGTGGACACCCCAAAAGGGCACTCAAATGCTTCTTAAATAAATAAATAAAAATATAGTATATGTATTTCTACCAGAATATATATATATATATATATATATATATATATATATATATATATATATATATATATATATATATATATATATATATATATATATATATATATATATATATATATATATATATATATATATATATATATTTAAAAAAAAAAAACTTTGTTGTTTTTAAACAAAACAAATTTTTTTTTAAAAAAAAAATTAAATTTTAAGGGGGTGGGCCGGGGGCCCCACACCCCATACCCCTTGCCCTTGGCGGCAGGACCTACTGCAGCAGGTCTATCCCACATGGCAGCCTGCCTACAGCAGTACCCTGTCATGCCGCGTGGGTACCGCCGAAGCGGTGGTCCCACGCAGACAGTCCTCTCGGGGGGACTTAAAAAGGGATGCGGGTGGGGGTAAAACAATGCCCCCACTTAATTAATTTATTTAATTTTTTTTATTTGATTGTGTTATTAATTATTAATTATTTTATATGATATATAGTATTTAATATTAATAATGATAAATAATATTTATTTATTATTAACATTATTTAATATTATTAATATTAATTAATATTTAATATTTAATAATTTTATTTATTATTTATTATTTAATAATATTAATTAATATATAATATTTATTTCTTTAGAGTTATATTTAATAACTATGTTAATTAATATATAATATTAATTAATATAATTTGACAAATAAAATTTGTTGTTAAAAAAAGGATATTAATTCGATGTCTTTAATTAATAAAATTAATGGTATGACAATTTTTCCAATTAAGTATTAGTAATTAATATAATTACTATTATTTAGTAAATTATTTAATTACCCTATTAATTAGTAATTATATTAATTACTATTGAGTGATATAATTATCATTTTAATTATGTATTTGTTTTTATTTAACTTGTTAAGGGTTGAAAGTAAGTTTTAAAGGAAGAATATTATGGGATTAAATTATAGACAATTTCAAGTTAAACTGTAATCTAAATGTTATGGTCAAATAAACCTGTATAGCTATTAATTAGTTGATTAGATTCTTTGATACATTAACTCGATGCTTATATAAATGTATCCAATCGACTCATTGTAGTGTAGCATTGGCATAGGGATCCATTTTTTTTGATATTGGTATAGCTAAAAATTATAGTCGTTACTTCATGAATGAACTTAAATGATAGGTTGACTTTCATTACAACTTTGATATCTAGATATCCTCCCTTGATAGAAATAATACATCTAGTAACTTAAATCACCAACGTTTGTAAAGCAATATTGTTTCAAACTCCTTTCGAACCTTTGTCTTAGTTAACTGTTAACCCGCAACATAAACTTAGACTTATTTTACCTTTCAAAAAAAAAATTTGGTGTAGTTTTAGGGTGGAATTTTATGGGCATGACAGAAGATAAGGAAATGAAAATCAAAACGTGATCACAGTTGATTAAAAGTTGACAAGAAAGATGAAGGAAAACCCTCTCAAACACCTAATGCAACCTAAAAATGCAAATTAACATGAAGTCTAACAATGCAAGCTACATGAAAATGTAAATGTGTACTTGCAATATAGCAACTATAACATAGGATTTTGTGTTCATCATTCATTAGAGAATGTTAAGGAACTTATTTTCATCATTGGGCCATTATTAACAGACATCCGAAAATCACACAATTATCACTAGTCACAAGCGCAACTATAAAGATATGAATGTTATTTATATTGGATTGGAATGTGGAAAGATTCTAACCTAAGCATCAAAGACATAAAGGTCAAGATGACTTCGATGTTAGCTTACCCAATTTAATGTAGCAAAACCACACTCGCATCAAGGCATAGATGTTGAGATGACCATAAGAACAATTGTGCAAAAATAGTCAAGGATGATGCCTCAAATCTCCTAAGTGTTTCAAGGGAACAACAAGAGACATTCCAAAATTTCAAGACCACACCCACAAGCAGAAAGAAAATAAAAACATGTGCCATGTCCCATATCCTCTAGCTATGCATCCCGAAGAAACTTATTAGACAAGGACACTCAATGAAAATCAATAACAGTCAGCACAAAAAGAAAAGATCATGACATATCTCAAGTATTAATTGTTATTTTTAAAATTTAAGTGTGTTAACTGATATTGAGTTCTGAGGATAAGGATTGAATGCTTGCAAGCAGATAAGATCACATGACAAAACTGGGTAAGACCAAACTGATAAGTGTTGAAAAACACTCGATGTCAGGGGTTGTGTTGAAAAACATAGTTGGGGTGGTGTTTAAAAACATCTTTTGTGAGGTGTCCTGAAGACTAACACATCCAAGAGACCAAAGCTAACACAGTTATGCCCCCTAGACAAAGACAAAGACCAATTCAAAACTAGGGCAACAAGGACAAGGCATGATGGAGAAAGGATAAGTGTCTAGGACATGTGCTAAGAAATAGGGGTGCAAAGGCCTCAAGTAGTGCCTATTTCTAGGTTTTCACCATTTGGATTTTATTGCAATTATTTTTTTTAATTTTTTTATATTTTTGGAATATATATATATATATATATATATATATATATATATATATATATATATATATATATATATATATATATATATATATATATATATTTGGGATCCATCAAAGTGCCTATTGCTAGGTTTTCACTAAGATGGTCATTTTTTCAGGACATTTTCTATTTTTTACAATTTTTAACAATATGTCATTTTTTTTTGGATTTTTTCAAGATCAATAAGTATGTACAAAGGATGCCCCTAGACAGAATGGGCATATGGATAGAACTTCTTTAGGTGAAAGACATTGATAGGATCAAGGAGGTTCTCTCCCTTTGCAGTAGATAATAAATAAGCACATGTCCCAAAATTTGTTGTAATGATGTAAGGTCCAAGCCAATTAGGTTTAAATTTTCCTTGTTGATCTATATGTTGTTGATTCTTAGGATTTTCACGTAGGACAAGATCTCTCACTTGGAGTTCTCTAGGGTGATCCTTTTTGTTGAAGGCTTTGGACATGTGCTTTTGATAAACCCTCATATGGTCAAATGATGCTTGACATTTCTCATCTAGAAGTTCTATCTCTTGAAGTCTCATGGTGTGGTAGTCTTCATCTGTAACTAGACCTTTGAGAGAAACTCTAAGTGAAGGAATCTCAACCTCTAAAGGTAACACTGCTTCATCACCATATGTAAGGGCAAAAGGAGTAGACCCAATAGGAGTATGAATACTCATTCTATAAGCCCACAAAGCTGAATTTATCTATAAATGCCAATCTCTACCATTCTTACAAACTATTCTATGTAGGATTTTAAGAATGGTTTTGTTTGATGCCTTTGCTTGACCATTTCCTTGTGGGAAGTAAATGGAGAACCAATGTTGCTTAATCTTGAATTTCTTGCAAAGTTTCTTAATGTCTTTATTTTTGAATTGGCCTCCATTGTTAGTGATAATCTTGGAAGGCACTCCATATCGACAGATGATATGGTTTAGAATAAATAGAGAAATTGTCTTTCCTGAGGCAATAGAAAGTGGGACAACTTCTACCCATTTAGTGAAGTAATCAGTAGTAGTGATAATAAACTTGTGTCCACCTGATGAGTTCGGATGAATCTGCCCAACAAGATCAAAGGCCCAACGTTGAAATGACCAATGAGATATAGAAGGAATGAGCTCCCTACCTAGAGCATGTATCATGTTACCATGTTTTTGACACTTTTTGCATGACTTTGCAAAAGCTACTACATCAATCTGCATTATAGGCCAATAGTATCCCACCCTAAGTAACCTTTGGGCCATGGCAAGACCATTGGATTGTCCCCCATAGATTCCCTTGTGAATGTAAACTAATTTTTGGTCATATTCTTCCTTTTCTAAGCATCTAAGAAGTGTTCCCTCTAGACTCCTCCTATACAAATCACCAAAGATAAGGGAATGGGGAGAGGCATTTTAGATAAGGTTTCTATGTTCAGATCGGTTAAAGGTTTTAGGGATAATGCCATCATGAAGGTATGATTAAATGACACCATAACAAGATGACTCATAACCAACAAGGGTACAAATGACATGACTTTCTTGGGAGTCATAGATAAGGTGAAGTAGCTCTTCCACCAAGAATTTGAATCTAGATTCATGTTCCCCTAATTGAAGAAGTGAAGCAAGTGTAGCTATAGCATCAACTGCTTTATTTTCAGCTCTAGGAATTTTCTAAAACGTGACAAATGTGAAGTATTGTTTCAAGGAATCAACCATTTTCTTGTAAGGTACTAGTTTCTCATTTTTTGTTTGATATTCATCATTGACTTGGTTGATAATCAGTTGTGAATCCCCATAGATGTGTAACTTTGTGATTCTCCATTCTATGATTTCTCAACAATGAGGTCTCAAATGGTGACTCATAACTCTCTATTCATGGAGTGCAAGGGTTTATAATGGAGGCCCTCAGATTAGACCTAGTTTATGCCCATGAAAGTACACCATAAACAAGAGATTCAAAGAGGAAAATCAAGAATGATAGTCTCCATGATCATTAAGTATGCATGCAAATGAAAATGAAAGCTATTCTATATGATAACAATGCATTAAAGAAAACTAATCTATGAAAGGAAATATGCATGCAAGATTATTCTATGAAAGGAAATATGAATCTAATCTAACATGCGAGTGCAAGAGTAATCTAAATGGATTGCCATGGAGGCATGAGAGAAGAAGACAAGAAAAGAGAAGTTGCAATATAAAAGCTCAAGTACTCCAAACTCTTCTCCAAAATTGCTCTCCAAACCTGCATAACAATAACATAAAATATGGATCTCTAAAATATTCATGCATAAAAATAAGAAGGAGAGGGCTCCTTATAAAGAATTTATAAATGAATGGACGGTCAAGATTAAGAGGCAAAAAGAAATGAGCAATGGTGGAGATTAAATCTTGGTTGATCCATGTGCTCAAGATTCTCAAGAGGGAAAATCAATGGACATGGTTAAGAGGAAAAAAGATGTGTGGAACAGATTAAGAGGCAAAAGGAGATTCCACTCATCTTGGAAAGTGTACATTCAATGTGTAGACAAAAAGTCTTTTTCTTTTTATTTTATTATTTATTTATTATTTTTAGCAAAGTGGTCTCCATTATTTAATTAAAATATCTTTTTATTTATTTAAAAGAGATTTGTTCTTTTAATTAAATGTGGCTTAGGATAAAGTGATTTTATTATTTAATTAAAAGGGAGCATGTTCTCTTAATTAAATAAAATTTAGGATAAAATGATCAAACCTTAGGAAATATTAAAATAATTGAATTAATTACAATTTGATCAAAGAAATTGATTTAAATTGAAAATATTGCAAGGCATTGATTCAGGAAATTGATAAATTGATAAATGGGTGCCCAAAGTCTAGACGACCATTTTAGGGTGCATACAATGCCCAACTAGTAAAAATTTGGCCATGTCATCATTCAGATGATTTGGTATTTTTTTTTTAAATTGTAATTTCTATGAAGTTAATTTTGACGGTTGTTTAGATGTCAGAATTGGTCATTTTCCTTTTCCTTTGATGGGTGCAAATCTGTCAATTTTAACCTCTTGTCTATGTCATCATTTTTCTATATTAATTTTGATGGTTGTTTGACCATCATTAAGTGGTTTGTGGATTTTCTGATGTCATCAGTTTAAAAAAAATTGGACCCCACACCATATACAATTTTGATTTGGTAGTCCAACTTTCAGGGGCCATAACTTGCTCATCCAGTCTCCAAATTGAGGGCAATATTTTTTAAATTTTGGGTAGAATTTTCTAAAAGTTTTAGTGGTGTAGCTATTTTTTGGTTTTGGTGGTTGGATTTTTCATAAATTGCATTTTTTGGTTATTGTACCTATTTGATTCATATTTTTGCAACTTTGGAGGCTTTGTTTGGGCTCATACATACACATTTGTAGGTGCAATATTTTTTAAAGTGCATTATTTGAGAATTGTCTAGATTTTGTATCATACTGTAGGCTTATTTGGGTCAAAATATCACTTTCAACATTTAGACTATTTTGACACTTTTAATTAATTAAATATTTGAGAAATCTAGTGTCTTATTTTATTGAGTCTTCTATTGTAGATCATATTTCTATTGTAATCATCAAAATCAGAAGTCTAATTTGGCCCATTTTGGCAAATGGAAATTGTACACGGACTATATATAAAATGTCAAAATCATCTATTTTGAGGGGTTCTTTGATTAAATGAATTTTGGGGGCTTTCTTGTACATTTGTGTCTCCTCTCTTGATTTCTTTTAGTTTTTCATTATGGGTTCTTATGGATTTCCACCATTAACTCCACATAACTATGCTACATGGAAATAAAATGTATGGAGCAAGTTGATGGTGAAAGGTATAAATCATTATGTAGATAAAAAAAAATTAAAGGACCTGTTGGTCCTAATGTGGATGTTAATACATTAAATGATTGGAAAAATACAATTTCTAAGGCTTTAGGAATTATAAGAATATGTTTTACTCAAGATCTCATGTTTCACATTTCATCCTTGGACAATACCAAGGAAGCTTGGGATAAACATGAATATTTGTATGGTAAAGTGGATGAGGATAAGGAATTCAAAATTCAAGAAAATATTCTCATATTGGATCCTAAGAACTTTAATACAATTAAAGATCTCATGAACAAAGCCAATGAGTTGAGAGAACAACTTAAGGATTTTGGTATCACCATCAAGGATTCACAATTGATTCATCATATGATGGACAATCTTCCTTCAAAATATGTAGCCTTTTTTTCAAGTTATAATACTCACAAGTTGACCATGAGAAGTGCCTTCTTTACACCTTCATTTGAGTCATTAGGAGAAATTTTGATGTTAGAACAGTCCAAATTGATGAGTATGGGGATTATCAAGTCTTCAAATTCTAAAGCATTTATGGCTAATCATGGGAATCAAGGCAATAAAAGTCAAAAGAATAAGAATAATTGGAATCCTAAGTCTCAACAAGAAAGTGCACAATCAAATTCAACAAACCATGGCACTTCAACCTCATATACAAAGGGGGGATTTTCAAAAAAGGAGAAGGATTTTTTGTGCATATTGCAAAAAGGATGGAAATGAAGAGAATTTTTGTTCTAAGAATGGCATTGATGAATTTAAGAATCTTCTTATAATGAACAAGACCAATTTTCCTTCTAAGATTTCAACCTTAACCTCCTCTTTACAAAATTAAAAAAAAGATAAAGGCAAGGGTCATGCATTTGTCACACAAAAAGGATAAGATTTATATGCCTCTTCAAGTCAAGATTCAGGGAGATGGCTTCTCTATTTGAGGGATTCTCATCATATGAAATATTCATAGTCCATGTTTTCATCATTTGAGCCTTGCAAAGGTCCACCTATCTTGATGGGAAATCACACTTACATGAATGTGATTGGGAAAATAAGTATTGATTTTGGGGAGGGACACTTGAATGATGTGTTTCATGTTCCATAAAATAAATAATCTACTTTCTATCTGTCAAATCATAAATGGTTATATAGAGAAGACTCTAAAATTTATACATGATTCAATTATAATTAGAGACCTGGAGAGTAGAGATATTATTTCTATTGGGATGGTGAATCACTCATCTTGGTTTTAATCCATTTCATAATTTTTTCCTCTTAATGATGTTGATGTTTTGTAGCTTCAGTTGGATACACACTACAAGTCAATACTAGTGAAGATGTATATATAAGATGTATATATATACTTATATATATAATTGTTAGAAAGAAAAGTCCACCAAGATAACTAAGAGGGGGGTGAATCAATTATCAAATAATTATAAATTTTATCATCTTCAATAGAATTAAACCATATAAGCAATATAATTACCAACCATAGAAAGATATTCATACACAATAACACAATGACACAAGATATGTTGACTAGGGAACCTCTTGATCAAAGAGTAAACCCCAGTGGGAATGATGCCCACAAAAGATGCACTAATATGAATATTACTTGTGAGAGGATGGACTCTGTTAGGAGTCTTAGGAAATACATTCAATACATATAAATCCCTGTTAGGAGATTTTGAATTCCTGTTAAAAGATTCTAACCTGGTTAAGAGTTATAGAAGATAGAAGGACCCATTGCCCAAATAGCTTTAGGGTAAGATCACTGAAAACACTGTCCAAATAATCTTTTCATTACTCAATAGAATAATATGTTACCTCTTCTCTGACTATGCCAAACTAGACTCACTATTACATCAGATCTCAATTTTAGATCTCTGTACTTCGCATGTCTTCCTTCACATATCAGCTTTCATACTTAGCTCTTTTCTTCACTTGTGTGACCTCAAAGTCTATGCTATCATCCATGTCACTATCAATGTGTCTTCAAATTCCCTTTAACTACACAAAACCAAATTCCATCCTGATTAGGAGATATCATCCGATTACCACAAACCGCTACTCAGGAACACTGCCTAAACACTGCTTCCACCAAAATGATCATAACTTCCATGAACCAATGAATTACTATCTGCACTCTTAACCATATAAATATGACATATCAAAGAGTATATCCTCAACATCATATAGGTCCAACTACAATAACCCACATGTGCTAATCCAAACTCTGTCTGCTTCTCTGCAAGTCTTTGGTAAATCACTTTGTTAACATCAATGACAATCATAGTCATGAATGCAACAAAAACTGCTATAGAATGGTTGCCAAAAACTTTAGCATTCATTCCTAACAATCTCCCCCATTGGCATTGATGGAAACATAGATGAAAAACATCCAATGTTCTAAAAATCCAATACTGCAACAAATCAAATCTTGCTTTGTTATCCTATTCAGTTCTCTCCAACAAATGTCTCATATTTTTTTTCATGCATACTTATCCCCCATTGACATCAATGATAGAAATTCCATCACTAAGTCAACAACAACTCAATGTCAAAAGACACTTTTCATAAAATACATTTACTAGAGTCCTCATGACTCAGCTCAGATACACATACTCCCCCATAGAGGAATTACCAACATCCAATCCAGAAGAAAGATAAGGCTCATATACCACTAGATAGATGCAACCAACTGCATCACTTCTCAAAAGTAGGCTGGGGCATAACCCTAAGCATACCTCTCAAATACTCAAATGTATCCTTAGGAAAAGGCTTTGTGAATATATCTGCTATCTGCTCCTTTGTACTTATGTACTCAAGTCTGACTTCTTTTTTAGAAAATTTCTCTCTTACAACATGATACTTAATCTCTATATGCTTTGTCTTAGAATGTAATATAGGATTCTTAGACATACTAACTATACTGGTGTTATCACAATGTATAACAATAGGTTCAACAAATTTTATACCAATATCCTTCAGCATCTGCTTCATCTAAATAATTTGGTTACAATTGTTTTCTGCTGCTACATATTTTGCTTCTGCTGTGCTTTGTGAGATACAATTCTGCTTCTTGCTTAGCCAAGAAACTAACCTTCCTCCAAGGAAAAATTCTCCTCCATTGGTGCTTTTCTTATCATCAACACTGCCTCCCCAATCAGCATCTATATATGCACATAGAATAAAATCATCAGATTTTTCATACCATAATCCATAGTTCATTGTGCCTCTTAAATATCTTAGTATCCTCTTTACTACTACATAATGTGATTCTCTAGGTTCATCTTGAAATCTTGCTACAATTCCAACTGAATGCTATATCAAGTTCTACTGCAGGAGTCTCATCTGTGCTAGATAACTTATGTTCGGTCACCATAGGTGTTCCAACTGGTTTACAATCCTCCATTCCAAATCTTTTCAACAAGTCATTCAGGTACTTTGTTTGACTTACAGAGATACCATCATTTTTTTGTGTTATCATGTCTCCTTCTTGAGTTAAAGGAAAACCTTCAGGCTACTCAATGTAGACTTCTTCTTCCAATTCTCTATTCAAAAATGCTAACTTCACATCCATCTAATACACTTTGAATTTCTCATAAGCTACATATGCCAAGAACATTCTTACTGCTTCAATTCTTGCAACAGGTGCAAAAGTCTCTTCATAGTCAATTCCTTCTTATTGTGAGTAACCCTTACATACCAGTCTTGATTTGTTTCTTACTAATTCTCCTTGTTTATTCATCTTATTTCTAAATACCCATTTAGTTCCAATAACATTCTTGTCTTTAGATCTAAGGACCAATTCCCATGTCTTGTTCTTTTCAATCTGATCTAGTTCTTCTTTCATAGTATTAGTCCAAATTTCATCTTCACAAGCTTCATTAGTAGTCTTAGGTTCAATTTGAGAATTCAAACATAACTATTCTTATGCCTTATTTCGAGTAAGAACTCCTCTTTTGATGCTCCCAATAATCTATTCAAAAGGATGATTCTTTAACAAACTCTTGCTAGGTGTCACTATCTTAGATCTCTTTTTAGATGTAGGTTCTTCAATAACTTCACTGTGGCTTTCATTCAACAAATCACTGTTAGTTTCATAAAACAATTCAGTAGTTCTAGTATTAGGCTTAGGATGAGTTTCTTCATCAGATTCTTAATCAAGCATTCTTTCCTAAATTTTGAACATTTCATCAACTTTAACATTTGCGCTCTCAACAATAGTCTTAGTTCTTTTATTGAAACATCTATATGCTTTTCTTTTCAAAGAATATTCAAGAAATATACCTTCATCACTTCTAGGATCAAACTTTCCAATATCATCATCTCTCTTTATATAACATTTGCTTCCAAAAATTCTAAAATACTTAGCTGAGGGTGCATGTCCAAACCATAGTTCATAAGGTGTCTTGTCTATGTTTGCTCTGATTTGTACTTTGTTCATTGTATATACTATTGTGTTCACTACTTCTCTCTAGAATATCTTTGCCAAATTATTTTCAAACAACATAGCTCTTGCTACTTCAGTCACTGATCTGTTCCTTCTTTCTACAATGCCATTTTGTTCAGGTGTTCTAGGAGCTGAATACTGTCTTTTAATACCATTTTCTTCACAAAAGTTGTTAAACTCTCTAGAAGTAAATTCTCCACCTCTATCAAATCTTAAACATTTAATCTTCATTCTAGATTCATTCTCAACTTTATTCTTAACAATCGTAAACTTATCAAATGCTTCAAATTTTTCTTTAAGAAATGCAATCCACATCATTCTCGTAAAATCATCAACAAGAATCATAAAATACCTTTCTCCATAGAATCCTCTAGTCCTGGTAGGACCGCTCAAATTTGTATGAACAATCTCCAACTTCTCTGTAGATGTAAACTTCTTACTAGGAAAAGAAATTCTCTTCTATTTAGCCATTACACATTCTTTGCAAATCATGTTAGATGGCTTCATAATTCTAGGTAAATCTCTTACTGCAAGTATAGTACTTACTTTCACAATGTTATCAAAGTTTATAGGAAAAAACCTTCTATGCCATAACCAACTGTCATCAATTTTAGTAATCAAACATGTCATCTCATTAGAATTCAACTGAAATAAATTACCTCTGGTTCTAGATCCAGTTCCAATCAGATTTTCATCTTTATCCTTTATCACACAAGTTTTCTTAGTAAACCAAACTTGATATCCCTTGTCAAATAACTATCCAACACTCAAAATATTATGTTTCAATCCATCCACAAAATAAACATCATCAATATTAGTCTTTCCATCAAGAGTAATAGATCCTATACCTTTAATCAAACAAGGTGCATTGTTTCCAATTCTAACTACTCCACCATCATATTCATTCACCTTTATGAACTTTTTCATGTCTCTAGTCATATAATGTGAACAATCACTATCTATAATCCAATCACCTTTCTTTTCAACTTGAGAAACTAAGGCTTTTTCTTCCTTAACATTAGATTCATGATTTTCTTCTTTAATTGCTACAAATCCTATGTCATCATTATTTTCAGTATCACTTTCACTTAAAGTTCTTTCTATAATAGCTTCAAGATCTTCATCATTAGCATAATAACATTCCTTAGATCTTCTAGGTTTAAAATTGCTTTTGTACTTTTTAACTCTCTTAGGACATTTAGATGCAAAATGACCATACTCTTGACAAGTCCAACATTTAAAAAATTTCTTACCGTCTGGTTCACTTTTCACAAGCAAGGCAATACCTTCTTCAATCTTTTTGTCTTCTTCATTTCTAGATTTGTTGCTACCAGCATAATCTCTACTCACACTGATGCTTCTTGACAATGTAGGGTGAACACTAAGAGCACTGAATGCTATCTCCATTCTAGGTAAGTCTCTTGATAATCTCAAGTTCATTTCTGCTGCTTCCAATCTTCCAAGAAGAGTCTCTCTTGTAAAGTTTTTTGTACAAGGTATCACTTGTTCAATCATCTGTGTTATCTACTTAAATATAGGAGTCAATGTCCTTAGTATTTTCCATATCACTTCATTCTCTATCTTTGTTCCTCCATAAGATTTTATACCTGAAATGATCTCTAACATTCTACCAATATAAATTCTAATAGATTCATCTTCCAACATTCTTATATCTTCAAATTCACATATCCAATTATGTAATCTAACTCTTTTTGCATGTTCATCACCTTCAAAAGTAGAGTGTAAAGCATTCCAAATTTCATGAGATTTTTTCAAATATTTTACCTAACTGTACTCATTCTCTGGTAGTGTTGTGAAAAGTGCTTCTCTTGCAAGTATGTTACACATGAATAGATCTCTCTCTTCTATAGTACATGTCTCAAGATTGTCCTCTTCAATGGTAGTCTTATTATTCTTTGTAATCAACCAATAACCTAGTCCTAAACATAATAGGTGTGTCTTCATCTTTTCTTTCCAACTGTCAAAATTTACTGCATCAAACTTAGGGCTTTCTTTCCTAAAATTCTCCATGGATCTCCTTAAGCTATTAAACTTCTCTTTCAAGGACCTGCTACTCTGATACCAATTGTTAGAAAGTAAAGTCCACCAAGATAACTAAGAGGGGGGGGGGGGGTGAATCAGTTATCAGATAATTATAAATTTTATCATCTTCAACAACATTAAACCATATAAGCAATATAGTTACATCCATAGAAAGATATTCATACACAATAACACAATGACACAAGATATGTTGACTAGGGAACCTCTTGATCAAAGACTAAGCCCCGGTGGGAATGATGTCCACAAAAGATGCACTAATATGAATATTCCTTGTGAGAGAATGGACTCTATTAGGAGTCTTATGAAATACATTCAGTACATATGAATCCCTATTAGGAGATTTTGAATCCCTATTAAAAGATTCTAACCTGGTTAAGAGTTATAGAAGACAGAAGGACCCACTGCCCAAATAACTTCAAGGTAAGATCACTGAACACACTGTCCAAATAATCTTTGTATTACTCAAAAGAATAATATGTTACCTCTTCTCTAACTATGCCAAACCGCACTCACTATTACATCAGATCTCAATTTCAGATCTCTATACTTCGCATGTCTTCCTTCACATATCAGCTTTCATACTTAGCTCTTTTCTTTACTTCATGCATACTGCATCACACATCATCACTAAAAATTCATTACAATTACATATCAACAAGGAAAGACATTCCTTCCTTTATACCACACTTAAATAATTACAAATGAGTTGGCATAGAATTACAAAATAAAAGTTTCCACATGCTACGCCAAAATTAGATAAAACTGTTGGCTTCCAAATATAATAAATCTTCACTCGTGTGATCTCTAAGTCTACACTATCATCCATGTCACTATTAATGTGTCTCCAACTTCCCTTTAACTACACAAAACTAGATTCCATCCCGATTAGGAGATATCATTCGATTACCACAAACTGCTACTCAGGAACACTGCTTCACCAAAATGATCATAACTTCCATGAATCAATGAATTACTGTCTATACTCTTAACCATAGACATATGACATATCAAAGAGTATATCCTCAACATTGCATAGCTCCAACTACAATAACCCACGTGCGCTAATCCAAACTCTGTCTACTTCTCTGCAAGTCTTCGGTAAATCACTATGTTGACATTAATGACAATCATAGTCATGAATGCAACAACAACTGCTATAGAATGGCTGCCAAACACTTTAGAATTCATTCCTAACAATAATCATAATTTTCATTATATTAATTACATAATAATGAATATACAGGTCCCATCAAGGGAAATGTCTCTTCTTGGCTCATTCTCACTATAAATCCAAGAGATTACTACATTTGGAAAACACATAGTTCATAGGCAGTGCTATAACATTTGCAATATGATCCTAAAACTTAACCAAGTATCAAAGCTAGGCTACAAATGTAGAGAAATGAATGAAAGAACTAATAATGAAATGGATTGATCAGGAGGATGAAATAACATATTATAATTGGTTGTATTTATATTTGTAAATATGAAATTGTTGGTGTCTTCCACTAGTATTCAATCTCATGATTCATATAGTATAAGCCCATACATTGTTCAGCCTTTGTTGATGTTGCAATCTTGAGAGTTCAATGGAGATAACAGGCATGACATTGGATAATATTTGTTGGCACTCCAAAATGATGGTTGAACTGATTATCTATTATTACTTGGAAATTATTATGTTGGGTGATGCATATATATTGAGTCTGTGATAATATATAGTTCACACTCTTTGGATTATCAATCTTTAGAATTGAACTGACACACATGTAGCTCAAGAAATAAATGTTGTATCGCAAATAACATTAACAATAAAACAAGTTTTGAGGATTATCAAGTGCATCCATCAGAATGTCTTTCCATCGACATTGAAGTCAAACAAAAGGGAAGTATCAGTTTGCTCGTAGTACTAAAAAACTCTAATTGACTTAGTCAACTATCGTTAACAAACAACATGAGACAGTGACCAAATTATATTATGAAGGAAAACCGATGTTGGGTATCTCTCTTAAGATAACAGGTGCCAACGACTATACATGCATATTAAAAGGAGGAAAACATAGAAACTAAGTTGAGGTAGTGGTAGTTAGCACCAAAGTAGTGACAAATAATACAAATCTCTACATCGCCCTTGTGCGTCATTGTTAGCAAATGGAATACAAAGCATTTTAAAACTACTCGGGGGTAGCGAATAGCTATAGTAGAATTAATATTATAGAATATGATATTTGAATAATATTAAAGATGAGACTTATATATATACACACACACACATATATACACATATATATACATACACACACACACACACACACACACACACACACACACACACACATATATATATATATATATATGTTTACATATATATACATATTGTATACACCTAAAAATGGTCACCTAGACTATTAGCCCCTTACTAGCATTATTTGCTAAAATCTTAAATTGCTTGTTCTTGATCAAATCCTAGCTCTATCATTAATTCGATTACTTTCTATGGGCTAACCATCTTATCCTAAAGTCTTTATTTATTTAAAAGGAATATTTCCTCCCCTTTTAATAAATAAAAAGCCCCCACCTTTTCCTCTTATCCTATGTTGCACAAATAAAGAATTATTCTTATTTTATAAAAAGGGAAAAAGCACTTTTTGTCTTATAT
Source organism: Chamaecyparis obtusa (assembly GCA_027943335.1). NCBI lineage: Eukaryota > Viridiplantae > Streptophyta > Pinopsida > Cupressales > Cupressaceae > Chamaecyparis > Chamaecyparis obtusa. The sequence continues at coordinate 552,051 of BSBK01004043.1, forward strand.
GGACACAAAAGTCAACTCCTATTTTCTCATTGGAGGATACTTATGCACATGGATTGCTCCTCTTTCAAGCTCCACCCTTGATTAAATCTTTTGCCTCTTAATCTCCATGGTCCATTCCTTTTTCATTTCTTATAAAAGGAGAGCTTTCTTCTTCATTTTCATATCTTAGGTTTTTATGCTAATGTTATGCTGCAGGTTTTCTAGGTACATTTGGAGCTTTTGAAGATTTGGAGCATTCTTGGCTTTTGCATCTACATGTTATCATAGTTTTCATTTCTTGCATTATCATGGCATTCTTAGCTTAGATTTCCTTTATGCTTTAGATTAATTCATTTAGCTTAACTAGGAGGCTTTGTAATAATTGCATCTTTCATTTTCATAGCTTAGCTTGCATTTCCATTTCTAGCATAGCATTGCATTGCATTTTCATTCTTGATTCTTGAGGATATTGACATTCTTGCCCTTGTCTTCATTGAATCTCCCAGAGCATTCTTAAAAACCCTTGCACTCCATGCCTAGGGAGCTATGAATTGATTTTTGAGACCTCACTCTTGAGTGTTCTTGAATATAATGATTCATAGAAGTGTGGTCACATTTTCACCATACATTTTTGGCACCCACCGTGAGGCAGAATAGACTAGCTTTGTCCCTTCTTTTTCTGCATTTTTGTCATTTTCCGTCAATTTTTTGGCAAGTTTTTAGCTTAATTTTTTATCTCTATTTTTTTGTCTCAGACTATCGTACAATACTTTCTAGAAGTATCACGTGATAGTTCTCTGTATGTGCATGTGATACTTCACCTGTCAAAAGTATCACCTAGCTACTATAGAGAATATCGCTTGGTCTCGGGTGAAGTATCATCTGGTGTCCAGCGAAGTATCACATAGACTAATATTATCGCCCCAGTATACTGAGAAGTATCACGCGATAATTCTGGTGTCTATAACTATCTCCTGTACCTGGTAGTGAGCTATTTTTGAGTTATTTTATCTATCTTGTAAGTTTTGGGTTCTCTGCTAACTTTTCAAATTTTTTTGAAAATTTTAGCGTTTTCAAATCTGTGCCATTCTAGAAAACGGGTGCCCATTTTTGAGAAATTTTTGCAAATGGTATCGAAAATCAAAGTGTGATATATCGTTGGAAAGGTCTTTCCATGCCTAATCCAAGCATGATGGTTTCATTTTCAAATTTTTTCATTTGATCAATTTTATTTTTTTGCAGATTATCTGATTTTTCATGTGCTAACCATTGTTAGATTTTGGATTTTGCTAACCTTTTGTTGGTCTAACAAGTTGTTTTGAAGGTGCTCTTGCTTTCATGGAAAATACTTAAAATTGCTTGAGGTACTTTGTTCCATCTCTACAACATTTGGATTTTGGGATTAAAATTGAACCTCTCATGTGTTTGGCTTGAGTGTTTACATGCTTTCATAGAACACATTTCAATTGATGCTCTTAATGGAAAATGAATGAACATAGATTTGCTTTCATACAAGTTTGTGTAAGTGAATGTTTGTGTTTAAACCTTAAGTAATTCTTGGTTCCAATATCAAATATCTCATTGAGTGATTAAGAGCATGGATTCATTCCTTGTTTACATAAGGAGTTAAATGCACCACTTTGTGGACTCACTCTATGTTTGCTTGGAAAGTTAAATATTCTATTGATTCAACCCTTTGTCATTTGTGAGTAGTATTGATAAGCAACTTTGGAGTACTTTTGAGTGATCTTGTTAGCTAAATTGGGTGTTGGACTCGCTTATTTCTAATCACCCCTCATTACTGCCCTTTAGATGTAAGGTCAACATTCATACATAGGGGAGGGGTCTACTTGAAAAGAGCATTAAGTGTTCTACAAAGTTCTCCCTTTTATGCTTTCTCGATCTCATTAGTTTTCTAAGGTGTGGACTCACTTTGAGTTTGTGTGAGGAGTTAAATGTTCCACTTTTGGACTCACTTTGAGTTTGTGTGAGGAGTTAAATGTTCCACCTTGTGGACTCACTTCACATTCACTTGAAGAGTTAAATGTTCTACTTTTGGACACACTTCACATTCACTTGAAGAGTTAAATGTTCCACTTTTGGACTCACTTCACATTTACTTGAAGAGTTAAGTGTTCCACCTTTAGTGCTTTAAATACTTTTGATAGTGAATTACTTACTTTTTATTTCTAGAAGGCCTACTTGGGGACACACCACCTCAAGGGATGACCTTAACTCCTATGCTCTGGTAGAGTATAAATAGCAGGAGGTGAATCAAAAGACACCTCTCTTGGGAATTGATTTTGATATCACTCTTGGCTAAGCCTTAAAGAACTTTATACCTTTGAGAAGTGAAGGAGGAGATTTGGGTTACCATCTCCCGCTGGCTGTGTGATTTCAGATTCTTCTCATCTATGAATTTGAGCCTCACGTACCTTGCATATATCGAGGACTCCCTTTAGCAAAACTATGTATATCCCTATAGACAGCTTGATAGGATGTTGTTGTACCTTGCATATATCGAGGACTCCCTTTAGCAAAACTATATATATCCCTATAGAAAGCTTGATAGGATGTTGTTGTGTTCTAAGTGCATGCTAAAACATTTTCAAGAACATACACAAGTAGAATCTTTAAGGAGTAGAAATACTAAGTCACTATTCTTGTTCATGTGCAAGGTTGCTTTGCCCCTTGCTCATTGTTTGAAGACAATTGCTTGCTCGAACTCCTTGATTGTTGTCTTATGTGCTTGATCCATGATAAAAATCTATTGATATACTTACTTGATCTTTTAAAATGCTTCAAAGCTGAGATTTTTATGCTCATTGGTCATAGAGTTGTACAACCCTACAAAAGTGTCGCCTCGCTGTAAACTGTCACCTTGTCTACCTAGAAAGTGTCACCAAGAACCTTTTTGTTGTCTTGTTGCTGTTGCAATTCAGAGCTGTTAAACTTGTATTTTAACCTATCGTAGAGTGTTTTTTTCTGTTCTTACCTGAAGCTGGACTATTATTTGCATGCTTAGACTTGTTCTAGACTGAAACAAATGAGTTAAAACTATTAGATTTCAGCTTAACGAATGCTACTCTTGGTCACTTATCACATCATGGTTACCTCTCTAGCTACTTGCTTATTGAGCTTCTTGCTCGCTGCTCGGCTTTAGTCAATTGATTACTGTAAGTGCTTGAGCACTTTTGAGGAGCCATCTCTCTATTGTTCTACTTTGACAAGTGATCTTTATTAGCTTTTCTTATCTCAAATTTGAGAAACTTTGTCTCATTCTATTAGTCAACCAACATCTCTTTTCATGCCGGTTACAACTCGATCTCAATTTGAGCAAGAGAGTCATCCTCCATTCAATTATACACAGTTAACTTCTCAACTAGATGCTCATGAGTGCCCATTAGCAGCAACAGTTCTAGTTCTAACCAATCTGAGGATTCTAAGGCTACCCTGTGGTACAAAGGAGGTTTCCTCTTTTCCGCATTCAAGACCCCCAAAAACTCGGACAGTGTCTCACTTACTTTGACTGAACAAGAAAAATTTCAATGCTTGAAAGAACATTTTGAGCATAAAGATAACTAAGCACGCTTAGACAAAGAACACAATCAATAAAGGATGGATGCTGCTAGGCACATGGCTTATAGAGGGACATTTCATGAGCAACCTGAGACTAGTAATCATGAGCATAGATCTCTTTTTATCAATGGCAATAATGGCAACAACATGCCACCAAGATCTCCTCCAAGACCCACTTTTGGTATGCCTTCTTCACCTCCTAGACCTCCTCCCTCTCAACATGAGGTAGAGGGTGATGATGAGATTTCTAGTGAGGATCTTATGAGATTTGAATAAGATGTGGTCTCCCAACGAATGATGCATAAGCTTTTAGAGCGTAATGGCCATCATTATTTTCAATATATGACTTCTAGAGGATACAAGCTTCCTCCCGGCTATGATATCAGACAAATTTTCCAACAAAGAGTACCAATTGAATTGGAAGTCCTTCAGGAAGAACTGCGTCAGACAAATCAATGCCTTACCCAAATGGCAATAGAAAGAGAGCCTCCAAAGGTCTCTTTTGTAGAATAAATTTGTGCTCTTCACTTTGATAGGAGTCTATACATGGTCCTATTTCTTAGGGATATTAAGGTTCCCAAATACAACAAGTATGATGGAAATGGTGACCCCCATGACCATGTGCATCACTTTTACACTCTTAGCATGGACTTCCTTCATGAAGACACATTTCTTCTATGATTATTCCCTTGAAGTTTAAGAGGCCAAGCTTTGGAATGGTTTGCAAAATTGACACCACCTCTTAAGACTTTTGATGAGTTGGCTCAATGATTTACCCAACATTATTCTTACAACATCCAACAACCTGTCACCATGATAGATCTTGGTAATCTAAGACAACATCAAGGTGAGCCATTTGCAACTTACTTACAACATTGGAGGTCATTGTATTCTAGGTATCTTCGTCAGTTACCCAAGAGAGAAAAGATTGACATTTTCATCAACACTCTTGTGCTTGAGCTATATTATGATTTAAGGAAAAAATTGTTCTCTTCTTTCAATGACATGGTTGAAAGTGCATATCGAATTGAGGATGTAGCTATAAGAAAAGGGGATATTGTTATTAATAAAGATGCTAAAGGCAATGGCAAAGACAAGAACAAACCTTGGAATAAAAACAAGTATGTTGTTAATGATGGGGTTGTTGATGCTCCTAAAGCTAAAGAGCCTGCTTTCAATCTCTCCAATGCTATCTATGCAGCAAAACAACAGGAAGCTGGCAATGCTCATAGTACTCCTAAACCTTAATATGCAGATAAGCCTAAGAAGTCATTTCAAAAGCGAGTCTATACCAAGGTGGCAGAACCTTATGATGTGATCCTTAAGACTTTGTGATGAAGGGTGCTCCCCTTAATGCCACAAACACATAATAGAAATAGAGAAACAACAACAATAATATGCAAGAACAGAAAATTGGCTTCTTATTATCTCCACAAAGGTGGAATTACAAACTTTCAGAATTACAATATGCAAAGCCACATGGGCATTCCCTTACAATATTCTTTAGGACAAAGCCTCGAATCAATACCCAGATCTACTACCCAGAACTGTTCTGAATTGCCTAAGACAATAATACAGCCTTCCTTATATAGGCAATTTTCCACCGCCTGGGAAGGTTCCAGAATTTTAGCCAATAAGGCCGACCAACTTAGAATTATTTTATTTTACATTTTATTACATCATAGTCGGCTCAAGATAACCTTTGAAACCCGAACAAAAATTTTGAAGAAAATTATTTTTTGCCATTTCAGGTGGCCCAACTTCTGAAGACCACAAGTCATCACCAGTTGACCCGCTCGGCTATTATAACCCCATTTTGGAAATGCCACGAAGCGCTCTATAGGATTGACCAGTGAAAGCACCCATCACCCAAATTTTTGACCTCATCCGGGGCCTCTAAAGCCTTCAAAACTGAGTTCAAAGTTTCTGTACCCTGCTGCCAATACTGAAAATCTTCAATATCTTCCAATATACACTTAATCTGGCAATGAAACTTTACTGGCAGACTTATATGACCAAAACGAACCTCCAAGAAAGAAATAAGATCATTCTGAGCACATACAAAAATTACCAAAAATAGTAACTTTCCATAAATAGCAGCTCTGCACAAAATAGCCCTTATTGAATACAAAAACAAAAATATTTTTGGGTGATGCAAGATTGCTCTTACACCCAGGATGCTCCTGCATCAGACACCTGGGGTAATTTGAGAAGTGACCCTGTAACGACTCAGGTGTGCAGAGGAAAACCAAGACGGCTAACCTCCTCCTTTGTCAGCCATGATGAATCTTCAATAGGTCATCCTTTCCATTTGACCAGATATTCTTCATATGTCATGTTCCTTGTGCTTCTACCAACATGACTATCCAGTATATCTTCGATCTCCTTAGTGTCTAAACTAGTTGTTGGAATACTCCACTGTGCTGCTGTGATCTCATCTTCAACACCTCCTTCATGATACTCTATCAGATCTGAAATGTTAAACACTGGTGAAATATTTAGCTCAATAGGTAATTCTACCTCATATGCATTTCCTGAATCATGTTTCTTCAGTATGCTACATGGTCCAAACTTCTTCATTTTCAGCTTGTTATATGTACCAACTGGAAACCACTCCTTCCATAAATGAACCATGACCTCATCACCAACCTAAAATTCCTTATACCTCCTTTTATCATCTGCCTTAGCCTTATACTGTGCATTCATCTTGGTAATATGCTTCCTCACCTCCTCATGGATGTTCTTCAAGTGTTCTGGAAAATCCTCAGCTTCAGCACTACTTATTTCTCCTTTATCTATCTTCCTCGATTCAGATGCATTTCTTGGACTACTTCCATATACAATCTGGAATGGTGATTTACCAGTGCTTCTATTGACAGAATTATTGTATGCAAATTCCGCCTGTGATAAAATCAAATCCCATCCTGTTGGCTTATCTCCAACCAAACATCTCAGCAAATTTCCCAAGCTCCTATTCACCACCTCTGTCTGTCCATCAGTCTGTGGATGATGTGATGAACTAAACTTTAAATCTTTCTTCAACTTCTTCCATAATGTACGCCAGAAATATCTAAGAAACTTAGTGTCCCGATCTGAAACTATGGTCTTTGGCAAACCATGAAGTCTCACTACTTCTCTGAAAAACAATTCTGCTACATGAACAACATCATTAGTCTTCTTGCAGGGAATAAAATGTGCCATCTTTGAAAATCTGTCAACTACCACAAAAATTGAATCGTGTCGCCGTTGTGTCCTTGGTAAACCAAGAATAAAGTCCATGCTGATATCCTCCCAAGGCTTCTCTGGTACAGATAATGGCTGATACAACCCTGTATTCTGCTTCACTCCTTTTGCCATCTGACATACTTTGCAACTCTGTACAAACTTCTTCACATCTTGCTGCAACTGTGGCCAATAATAATTCTCACTAACCAAACCAGGAGTTTTGTCACGACCAAAATGTCTAGCCAATCCTCCGCTATGCTTCTGCTTGATGAGATTCTCTCTCATAGAACTTCGTGGAATGCACAACTGACTCCCTCTGAATAGCATATCATCCTGGATGATGAAATCCAACCATTTCGTCCTGTCTAGAGTAACAGGTTCTGTACAAGTTTTCCAAGCTTCACCAAAATCAAGATCCTCTGGATACAAATTCTTGAGTTCCTTGAACCCAACCACTTCAATCTGCATTTCTGTCAGCAATAGTTGCCTTCTGCTAAGAGCATCTGCAACCCTATTAGACTTTCCACTCCTGTGTTTCAAAACAAATGTATAACTCTGCAAAAACTCAACCCATTTCAAATGTCTTTGATTCAATTTTCCTTGACTATTCAAATATTGCAAAGCTTGATGATCAGTATACAAAACAAACTCCTTAGGAAGTAGATAATGTCTCCACTTCTTTAATGCCTGAACTATAGCATAAAATTCTTGATCATAAACAGAATATTTCCTCTTGGCATCATTTAACTTCTCACTGAAATAAGCAACAGGTTTACCTTCTTGGCTCATAACAGCTCCTGTTGCAGTACCACTAGCATCACAATCTACTTGAAACACCTTATTGAAATCTGGAAGTGCTAAAATAGGTTGTTCTGTAACTTTTTGTTTCAATAATTGAAAACTCTTTTCTGCTCCTTTAGTCCACTTAAACTCTTTTCTATCCCCTCTCATTGTTTCAGTCAAGGGTCCACAAATACTTCTAAAATTTCTGATAAACTTTCTGTAAAAGCTAGCTAGACCATGAAAAGATCTTACCTCAGTAGCACTCCTTGGAGTAGGCCATTCAAGGATAGCCTGTACCTTCTCTGGGTCCATTTTTAGACCTTCTGCTGAAACTACAAATCCCAAATACACTAACTCTTTCTTCACAAAACTGCACTTCTTCAAATTAATCAACAATTTCTCTTCTCTCAACTTCTCAAGTACCATACGAATATGCATCATATGCTCATCCAATGTCTTACTAAAGATCAAAATATCATCTAGGTAAACAATGACAAACTTACCCAGAAATTCTTTCAGAACCTCGTTCATGAGCCGCATGAAAGTGCTCGGTGCATTGGTTAGCCCAAAAGGCATGACTAACCACTCATATAGTCCTTCCTTTGTCTTGAAGGTAGTCTTCCATTCATCTCCTTCTCTGATCGGAATCTGGTGATATCCACTCTTCAGATCTATCTTTGAGAAATACACAGCTCCACTCAAACAGTCCATAATATCATCCATTCATGGCAATGGAAACCTATACTTGATTGTGATCTTGTTTATTGCTCTGGAATCTGTACACATCCTCCATTCTCCATTCTTCTTTGGTGCTAATACCGCTGGTACAGCACAGGGACTCAGACTCTCACGGATCAATCCTTTCTGTAACAATTCATGTACTTGTCTGTTCAACTCCTCACTTTCTACAGGTGTCATTCTGTGTGCTACCTTATTCGGCAAACTCACTCCTGGGATCAAGTCTATCTGATGACTGATCTTCCTGACCGGTGGTAACCCATCAGGCACGTTATCGGATACAATATCTTGAAACTCATTCAACAAATCTGCAACTTCTACAGGAACATCTTCTACTTTTTCTTTACCAGCTTTTGGAATTAAAGCAAAACATACATGCTCATGCCTCATACCATCTAGGAAATTTCTTCCATCAACAAAAGTTATCCTTGCATTACCACATACCTTTTCTTCAGTCTCCTTCAATGGTTTTAGCTTATGCCACACTCCATCCTTTGTCAGGGAATAGGTATTCGCACGACCATCAGGTACAGCACATCTGTCAAACTGCCATGGTCTACCCAACAACATATGACATGCATCTATAGATATGATATCACACAATACCTCATCTTGGTATCCGCCAATCTTGAACTTCACCAGGCATTGTTCATTGACCATGACCTTGTGGTCATCCTGTACCCAGGCAATCCGATATGGATGTGGGTGTTTCTGTCTCTTGAGCTTCAACTTTGTCACCATCTCTTCTGACACCAAATTGTCAGTACTTCCACTATCAATGATCACATCACAACATTTACCTTCACACTTGCACCTGGTGCGAAACAGGCTCCTCCTTTGCTCAGGTTCATTCTCACCACTCAACAGGACTCTTCTGTTAATCAACGTTTCTCCTCTTTCAGCATCTTCAGAATTTGATGATCTGGCATCTTCATCTACATGTGCAACTCTAGCCTGGCCTTCATTTCTTCTGTCTATTCTACCTTGGCACTGAGGACATTCAAATGCCCTATGACCTTCTTCTCCACAGTGAAAACATGTTTCATAGAAGCCTCCTCTTCCAGATCCTTGTCCTCTTCCTCTTCCTCTCTGATCTCTATTATTCTGATCCTGGAAGCGATTGGAATTATTTCAACGCTGATTCTGACTGCTACTGGCCTCATCCTTCTTTTTCAGATCTTCATTTCGGCCACCATATGACCGTCCACCAGATCGTCCACCGCGACCTCTTCCATTTTGTCTGCTCTCGAACTTCTTGTTCAGCTTTTCCTCTACTTTTAGGGAAAATTGGTATGCCTCCTCAATACTGCTCATTTGAACTAGATTCAACTCCTCCTGAATGCTTGGCCTTAACCCATTAAGGTATCAGGCAACTTTCTCCTTATCAGCTTCTACATGGCCTGTTCTGATGAGGAGTCGATAGAACTCCTCTGTATACTCTTGAATAGATCTTCCTGCTTGCTTCAAACTTTGCATTTTCTTTAGTAGATCAAGCTCATAATCAACAGGAATGAACTATCACTTCAATTTATCCACCATCCGATCCCATCTTGTGATTTTATCTTTCCCTCTTCTATTTCGCTCCAATTGAATTTCTTGCCACCAGATCTTCGCATGACCTTTCAGTCTGGCCTTCGCAAATTTGACCCTATCAGGATCCTCAACATCTTCATACTCAAAATATTCCTCACATTCATTGATCCAGTTGATCAATTCCTCTGGGTTAAGATTTCCAGAAAATGTAGGAACCTCAATCTTAGGTCTTTTCCCAATCTTGGAAATCGCCCGAAAAAGTCTTTCTTCCTCCTGGTTCACAATTTCAGCTTCTCCTTCTTGATATTCTTCTTCGGCTTCATCCTCGCTTTCGTCTCTGACATTAAGATTCATTCCTCTATGAATCTCTTCTTGTAATGCTCGCACTTGTCTCTGCAGCTCTCTAACCTCAGGTGTTACAACACCACCTCTTTCGCCACGTTCCCTTCGTGGAGGCATTTTCGCGATGTGCGCTAAAACCCTAGCCACGGTCCTGGTGCAAACTGCCTCACAGTCAGCGATTTGTTTACACACTCAAGAACTCCTGCTCTGATACCACTTGATGAAGGGTGCTCCCCTTAATGCCACAAACACATAACAGAAATAGAGAAACAACAAAATTAATATGCAAGAATAGAAAATTGGCTTCTTATTATCTCCACAAAGGTGGAATTAAAAACTTTCAGAATTACAATATGCAAAGCCACATGGGCATTCCCTTACAATATTCTTTAGGATAAAGCCTCGAATCAATACCCAGAGCTACTACCCAGAACTGTTCTGAACTGCCTAAGACAATAATACAGCCTTCCTTATATAGGCAATTTTCCACCGCCTGGGAAGGTTCCAGAATTTTAGCCAATAAGGCCGACCAACTTAGAATTATTTTATTTTAGATTTTATTACATCATAGTCGGCTCAAGATAACCTTTGAAACCTGAATAGAAATTTTGAAGAAAATTATTTTTCGCCATTTCAGGTGGCCCAACTTCCGGAGACCACAAGTCATCACCAGTTGACCCGCTCGGCTATTATAACCCCATTTCGGAAATGCCACGAAGTGCTCTATAGGCTTGACCTGTGCAAGCGCCTATCACCCAAATTTTTTACCTCATCCGGGGCCTCTAAAGCCTTCAAAACTGAGTTCAAAGTTTCTGTACCCTGCTGCCAATACCGAAAATCTTCAATATCTTCCAATATACACTTGATCTGGCAATGAAACTTTACTGGCAGACTTATATGACCAAAATGAACCTCCAAGAAAGAAATAAGATCATTCTGAGCACATACAAAAATTACCAAAAATAGTAACTTTCCATAAATAGCAGCTCTGCACAAAATAGCCCTTATTGAATATAAAAATAGAAATATTTTTGGGTGATGCAAGATTGCTCTTACACCCAGGATGCTCCTGCATCACTTTGGTTGATAATGGATATCTTACGCTTCCTGATAAACTTGGTAACTGGGATCCGATAAATAGGCCTGATTGGTGGTGAGAGGATTGTTATTGTCATTATCATAGAAATAAGGGACATTCAACAGATAATTGTTTTAAGCTTAAGGATGATATTCAGGATCTTATTGAGAATGGCACAATCTCCACTGATGGCTTAACTGAAAATTCTGATCACACAGCTTTCAAAGATCCTCTACCTAAGCATGATAAGGGGGAAACCTCTCAAGCACATAAGAAGAATCTTGATGCTAAGATCAATTACATGTATCCTTCTAATATGCATGTGATCAACATGGTAGAGCCTGTTGAGAGTGTTTTAATGATGAGGTCTCCAGAGGATAATAAAGCTAATCATGGTAAGCCAAAGTTGGTCTTGCAAACACATGGTAGTTCATCTTCCTGAATTGAGACACTGAATGCTGTTACTAGGGGGCAAGCCAAGATTGTCCTTAAAACTATGCAAGATCCCAAGCAAGCTTTTCCTTCCAAACAAGTGGCTCCTTCAGCCACCCTTAGCTATGATCTTGTCCAACATTTGCAAAAGACACCAACACAGATATCTATCCTTGAGTTGCTTCGATTATCCCCTTCACATAGAGAGATTCTTGATGAGGCTCTACGTACAACATGTGTTCCCAATGACATTGATCCAGATCAATTTCAAGCTATGGTCAACCACATTTCATCTCTGCTATCTCTCTCCTTTTCTACAGAAGATGACATATCTATTGCTCACCCGCATAATCTAGCTTTACACATTGAAGTTCTAGTCCATAATACCCGAGTCCGCCGAGTCCTGATAGACAATGGTGTAGGGTTAACTATTGTTTCTTTCAATGTCATACAATAATTGGGTTTGTTAGAATTTGTTGTGGATTCTAAGAAGAAGATTACTATAAAAGCTTACGATGAAGTGGAAAGATCTTCCAAAGGTCTTGTCACGCTGCCTGTCCGAGTGGGCCCTGTCATGAAAGATATTAGCTTCCAAGTATTGGACATCCCACTCACATATAACATTGTTTTGGGTCATCTTTGGATCCATGACATGTAGGCTATTCCTTCCACTTATCATTAGTGCATCAAATTTCCATACAATGGCACTGAAGTTGTGATTCCTGGAGACCATACTATTGCTATTAATGCTCTTGTTGCTATTGAAAAATTTGTTCCTCACAATGAACCTTCTATTGATCCTAGTATGTCTCTAGTTGCTGCTGAGAAAAAACTTAAGATGAGGAGCCTTGGTATGGGTGAGTATACACTAGATTCCTTTGCTTCTATACCTATTTCTCCTAGGTCATATGGGAGACCTCCTAATCAGATGAAGCCTTCCACTTCTGCTATGATGATCTTTGATACTTTTGTTCCTTCATCCATTCCTTTAGAAGTAGAAAGAGAAGAACAAGCTATTCAAGAGTGGATCTATAAAGAAGATGAGGGTAGATTTTCCCTCCTTGATAATTCCAAAAATACTCCCATGCTCAGCAATTCAGACATAGATATAGATGAGTCACCACTACACACTATGGTTCAAATGGGAGATGATCTTCCTTCTACTTCACTTCTTTGGGGAGAAGAATGTATATCTACTGATGATATAGCTAAGGTCTCTATGTCTAGAACCTATGTGCCTAAAGAATCATTGAACTATGATAGACAATGTCGCAACATTGCATGGCTGCTACAAAGAGGTGATCTCTCACATAATGACATGAGTATCTCTACTTCTCAGCATCTTAAGCCTCTTCTAGAAGATCTTCCCATGACAGATATGGATGTTGATGTGGTTCATACCTCTCGTAACCCACCTAACATAGTTGATGAGTCTCGTGTTAGGTTTGATGAGTTTGTTCCCCATATTGCCTTAGTCGACTACGTTGGTCCTTCTATGACAACTCTAGATCTAGCTAATTTTTGAGCTTACCCTATAGGCTTGACCTCTCTTGTCACCAGAGATGATATCCCTCACATAAATGCTATTGAACCGGTCACTTCATTTCATCTCACATCAATACCTGTTACTTCTTCCACCAACAGACTAGCAACAAAAAGGATTGAATCAACAATCAAGTATCACAAGCATCAAATTAAAAGAAAATAGCAATGGTCAGATGGTGAAAACCACATTGTGGTGCTATCCGCACCTAAGAAAAGTAAAAATAAAAATCTGCTCAAAAATAATGATTATCAAATAAAAGATGACAAGTTGATTCTCTTCAAAAAAATGGTGCACTACTTCAAGCATGATCTCATATCTGTTACACTTCAGCCCATTCCTAAAGCTAAGAACAAAGTTGCTAATGCCTTGGTTACTTTGACATCCATCTTACAAATGAAAAACCATAAATTTTGCTTCAAGTTCCTAGTGGATGAATTACGCTATCCTGCTCACAAATCTTACAATCCTACCATCTTTTCATATCTTCCACCTCATATTCCTCCTGCAAATCCACCACGCCATTCTTCCCACCATCCCTTACACTTTTCCTTTGTCTCTGGTGACTTGTATAGGAAGGGTCTAGACGGAACTCTCCTTAAGTGTCTAGAAATAGAGGAGTCAGAAAAAGTGCTAGCTGAAATCCATGATGGCATATGTGGATCACATTCTAATGATCCTCCACCATCTCAGACATTGCTTAGGGCTAGTTATTATTGTTAGAACTGGTTGAGACCTCCTATCATCACAATTGCAACATTTGGACCTGGGGCCTATCAATTCTCTACATTAGAGGAAATAGATTCTTGATGCCCATTTATGTCTAGGGCATTCTTTGTACATATTTATTGATCTTGAAAAAATTCAAAAAAAATTCATATATGATGCTGAAAAAATGCTAAAAAGCATAAAAAGTACTAAAAAAAAGAGCATCCTAGTGAAAACCTAGCAATAGGTGCTTTGATGTCTCACTAAAAAAATTAAAAAAATAAAAAAGAAAAGAAAAAGTGCCTTGGTGAAAACCTGGAAATAGGTGCCTTGGTAGCAAAAATACAAAAAAATAATAAAAAGTCCTGAAAAAATTGCAATAAATCTATCAAGTGGTGAAAACCTAGAAACAGGTGCTGCTTGAGACCCTCTGCACCTATGTCTATCAGTCTTGCGTGGCGCTCATTCACTCCACTTCTCGCTTTGCCTCTCCTAGCCTAGAATTGACTCTTGTCTTAGTCTAGGGGGCATACGTTGTTTTAAGCTTATCTTGGGTCTCTTTGCATGTTTGGGTTTCTTAGGCACCTTGCAAATGGTGTTTTTCAAACACCACCCCAACTGTGTTTTTCAACACTACCCTAGTGTCGAGTGTTTCTTAACACTTATCAGATGTCTTACCCACCATCTTGGATGATGTGATATTTCTCACTAGCAGATGCGATACTCAAAGTTTGACTCTATGACCTACACACATGCACTTGACTCACTGAGACTTTCTTGGCTTTATTTTCTTTATGTGCTATCTATGATGATTTCTTTGCTGAGTGTTCTCCCCCTATGATTAGTTTCGATGATGCATAGCTAGAAGACTGAGGGAATGAGAACATGTTTTATTTCTTTTTCTGCTTGTGGGTATATTTTTTTGGTCCTAACTATCATGAGCATTTATGTTGGTCTTATTTGACACTATGGATTGACAAGGTATTATCCTTGACTATTATGTGAGTGCATGCTTATAGTCATCTTGACTTTCGTGTGTCTTGATACAAGAATAATCTTGCCATATCAAACTTAGGTAATCTCATTACACTAGTCATCTTGACCTACATGTCTCTGATGCCTAGGTGAGATTTCCACATTTCTATCTGATATAGATCATATTCAGATTCGCATAGTTATGCTAGTGTGTATTGTATGATCCTGCGATGCTACCAATAATGCTCAATGATGAATATTAGATGTCTATTGGCTTTGTAACCTTGCAAGTAAACCACTTTTCATGTAGCTTGCATTCTTAAATTCATGTTGGTTTAGTTTTTCATCTTGCATATGGAGAGAGCTCTCCTTTCATCTTTCATGGACTTGTTAATCAACTGCACTCACCTTTCGCTTCTTCCCGATCATGTCTTTCACTTCTGGTCTTTCATATCACATCATTTTCATTTCATATCAGGATCCAAACTGAAATCCTTGATCACTCAAATCACCTTTTCCCCCTCTTTCATGTAGT
>BSBK01004044.1:0-2500 GCA_027943335.1 Chamaecyparis obtusa
AACAATGCAAAAATTCTAATTATGAATTTTTAAAGGATATAAATGAGATAAAAATGGATATGGAAGAGGATTTGTGTGCACCTAGTAATGAAATAGGAATTATGCTACTACAGATTTAAATTTTTGATGGCTGGGATTCCAAAACACCTGTAATGACTAATTTGTGATCCTGAGGGTATAGCCTGTTTCAAGAATTAATTTGAGCCTATTATGGGAGGTATAGAACGCTTCAAATGTTTTTTTACTCGTGAACAAGAAATTTAAAATGTTTTGTGCTAGGTACTTTTGACTAGATTTTTTACAGTTTCTCTGGCAGCTCCTAATCTTCCCAAAAAAGTTATGACAGTTGCGTAGCCTATTCTTGCACACAAAAAATGGGGAATAAGTATGTGGAAAGTGGTTTTCCTTGGTCAAATCCCTATTTAGGCATCAACCTTGAAAATTAAATGAACACACATAAAGGAAAGATGAAATAGAAGCTATATCCAAATCATGAATTACCTCATGCCTTGATGACACAATGCCTCTTTTGATGTAATCAATTAAACTCCACAAAAAACCAATAGGAAATCATGAAAGATAAGATTTGCATAGTAAATCTTGTAGTTATCCACAAACCTTAATGAAGAAGAAGAATTCTTTGGAGACCTAGATGCTTGAAGACCTTGAGAATGCTTGGATGCAAAATTGTAGAAGAGAGCTTGAATTCCAATTTCTTGATTGCTTCTTGATCATGTTTGTTCAAAAATAGTCACGAATTCCAAAATAAGGAGATATGAGGTGTTTATATACCTCATACCACATTTTAGGATTCAAAATAAGCTAGGTTGACCACGAGATCTAATTTACCACTGAAACCCCGACATAGGACTTCAGGCCAACTTTGGGCCAAAATATGTAGGAACAAAATATTTCAAATATTCTGTTCTTGGGTAAAAAAATGTTTGAATGTTCTATACCTATAAAAAATTAACCCAAATTTGAACAAGGTGCTAGGATGATAGGGTAGATGGTAGATTAGAAGGCACAACTGATTTCAAGATTGGGAAAAGGTACAAAGTTGACAAATGGTAACATAGGGCTCATGTAGGCTAACAAATGATTGAAGAGGATAAATAATAAAGGAGCACAATTATAAATAAAGGCTTACCTTAATTCTTGAATAAATTGAATCAACACAAGACTTATAATATTAATTTAAAGGTCCAATGAGTGTTAGAAGAGCGTGAAATCCACGTGAGAACCCATACATGCTGAAATGAAGCTAAAATGAGCATCTAATTATAGATGACAATTTTTTAAGATGGTACATTTATCCCCCACTTTGGAAAGAGTATGAGTGCACCTCATGCTCATGGTAAAGTAGAAGAAAGAGAGAGACAAAGATGAAGATGTAATCATGGGAAAATTGCAAAGAGATAAGATATCTCTAAGTTTAAGGACACAAGCCTCGAAACCAAAGATCTTAACTTGTACATCCATGTGCAAGGACACATAAAAAAAATACCAAAGCTTAAATATTACCAAGGTTCTAGGTCAAATAGTTGAAGAGACCTCAATAAAGAAAATGTCTCCACCACTAGTGTCACATTCAGAAAGCTATTGAAAAAGAACAAGTTGTCACATGAAAAGAGAAAGAGCACATATCAAAGACAAGGAAAGAATCCATGATCCAGTCATATCAAAAATTTTATTATGCTATGAAATCATAGAGGAGAGAAAAAAGACAACCATGGATGACATAGGCTAGCCATTTGTGTTGTGCTAGTTGATCCATGAGAGAGAAAGGAGGAGATCGGGAAATGGCCTAGCAAACTCATGTTATGCTAGCTCCACCCATCAAAAAATATAAAGAGGGAGTTAATCATCTAGCACATGCTAGTCAACTTATAAGAATATATGCAAATGAGAGGTTGACTATTCTAGAAAATTATGTTACGCTAGTCAACCAATCCTAAAAATGTATGCAAAGGAGAGGTCAGATGTGCTAGCAAGTTATGTTATGCTAGTTCAACCAATCCTAAGGATAAACAAGGAAAGCATTGTAGCCAAGGAAATCCATAAAAAATGTACAAAGGAGAGTGATTTTTCCAAAGAAAATTTTATTATGCTAGTGCACTCTACTTGAAGTAATACAAAATATTTGAAATAAGGAGGACATATATGTTGGATATTTCTGAGATATCATGCAAATATTTGCTAACATTGATGTTTTGTCATTGATGTCAATTTTTTAAAATTTTTTTGACAATATTCTTTGTTTTTTCAGTGAAGAGATTGGATTGGTATGACTACCACATTGAGAATCATATGTTGCATAGTTACAAATGGTTAAAAGAATGTCTGTAGTTGGCCTATATCAACTTACAGATCTTCACATTGTGATTTGAGGGAGTTACAAGTGATCTTCCAAGTCTTTGGTATTTTGGTTGTTTAAGAAATGACAATGTTGCAATTTTTGGATCAATGTGGATTGATTATGCAATATTTTTGGTTGCTA